>JBBPBX010010345.1:0-27443 GCA_038048925.1 Garcialebias charrua
AATGTACGGTACATAAAGTGCTTCAGATATTACAAATAAAAAAACAAATAACCACTGATAGATAGTTTTATTTGTCCCCGTAGGGAAATTAGTTTGCAACATTGTCAGCAGGCATTGACATAAAGGACATACTTATACAAACATGACATTAACATCCATCATTATAGCAAAGACGTTTGAGCTCAGTAATTCATGATATGTTTGTATTATTTAATGATTTAATTGCTTGTATTGGAAACATATGTTAAGATAGTTATTTTACATGAATGCCAAACCTATATTTACAGTATATCAAATTTGCATAAATGAATAAAGAAAAATCCGTAAATATTTGAGTGACATCTGTCACGTATTGGCGTGAATCTAAACCAACCATACGTGAAAGATGCGGAAAGTTTCCAAAGAGATCTAAAGCAGGAATCCCGAGGGATAAAAGCCACATTTTACAGGATCTGCAGCAGATAAAAATCCGGAAATATTCGAGAGACATCTGTCAGGTATGGGCGTGAATTTAAACCAACCATACGTGAAAGATGCGGAAAGTTTCCAAGGAGATCTAAAGCAGGAATCCCGAGGGATAAAAGCCACATTTTACAGGATCTGCGGCAGATAAAAATCCGGAAATATTCGAGAGACATCTGTCAGGTATGGGCGTGAATTTAAACCAACCATACGTGAAAGATGCGGAAAGTTTCCAAAGAGATCTAATGCAGGAATCCCGAGGGATAAAAGCCACATTTTACAGGATCTGCGGCAGATAAAAATCCGGAAATATTCGAGAGACATCTGTCAGGTATGGGCGTGAATTTAAACCAACCATACGTGTAAGATGCGGAAAGTTTCCAAAGAGATCTAATGCAGGAATCCCGAGGGATAAAAGCCACATTTTACAGGATCTGCGGCAGATAAAAATCCGGAAATATTCGAGTGACATCTGTCAGGTATGGGCGTGAATTTAAACCAACCATACGTGTAAGATGCGGAAAGTTTCCAAGGAGATCTAATGCAGGAATCCCGAGGTATCACATACACTCATATTTTCAAGATCCTTGACAGATAAAAATCCATAAATATCCGAGAGACATCTGTCACGTATGGGCGCGAACCTAAACCAACCATACGTGTAAAATGCGGAAAGTTTCCAAAAAGATGTAAAGCAGCAATCCCGAGGAATAACAGCCACATTTGTTCTGGATCTGCGGGAGATATAAGTATCCGGATTTTGGGATTTTTTAAGGATCATTGCGGGCCGTTTACAGGAATATCCGGAAACCGGATCTGCCGGGGATGCGATACGGAAATCCCCGGAAATTGTCCGTATATGTGAAAGATACGGAGATATACGAGATCAGATACTTCCGTATATCTATGGTTTTAGTGCAGTGCCTGTTCAGCCCCAGTTTAGTTATTCATGTTACATGTTTTAGTTAGTTCCCCTGCCCTGGTCTGTTATTTATTACTTCTCTTTGTTCCCACTGTGAGGTTGGCTCCCTCTCCTGGACTTTCCTTGTGTTTTCCTTTCAACCAGCCCTGCTCCATTTTAGTTAATTCAGGTTTAGTTTATTTCCCTGTCCTGCTCCAGATTAGTTAATTCCTGTTTAGTTTACTTCCATGTTCAGCCCCAGTTTAGTTACTGTATTCATGTTGCATGTTTTAGTTAGTTCCCCTACCCTGGTCTGATTTATTACTTCACCCAAGTGTTCACTCTGGTCCTTCCTGGTGTTTTGCTCCAATTAGTCTGATTATTTTCACCTTTGTCCCAAGCCCTGCCTGTGTGTATATAAGTTCCTCTGTGAGTTCTGTCTTTGTCGGTTCGTCATCGTTTTGGGTTCATCCTAGTCCTGTTCCCTGAGTTATGTAAGTTTATGCTGCCATTGTCAGCCTTTTTTCTGTTTCAACAATTAAAGTATTTATTTTTGTACTTTGCCTCCTGAGTCCTGTCTGCAAATGGGTTCTTTCCACGGTCCCTGAGCCTGGACCCTAACAGTACGAACCGACCAGTTTCTGAGCCCAGCAGACAGGTTCTCCTGAGTTTTTTTGTTTTTGTTTTTTGCTTACCTGTTTTTTGAGTTTTCTTCAAGATGAGGAGAACCACCATCCGATGTGGTACCTATTGGACTAAACCCGTCCTGGACCTGACGGAGTACAGCCAGGCGGTGGAGGTTCTGCCTTCACCTCTCCTGCTGCAGGAGGAGAGAAGGACTAAAGGTAGCCACACAACACCCAGGTCCAGTTTTTCCTCAGCCCCCGTGCCGACTTACTCCGGGTGGACGTCGGGTGAGGACGCAGAGTCAGAGGACGAACTCTGGCTTGCCCCCGTGGTCCACTCACAACGTCGCCGTAAGAGAGGAAAACGGAAGACCCGGAGAGGGTCCACCACACCTTCGGTCCGTGCAGTTGGTCCTGCTCAGTCCGGCGAGACTGAGTCCCCTGTGCCCAGCTCCAATGTCGCTGTGGGGGCGGTCCCCGTTGCCTCACCTCCCAGGATTCTGGTGAGGACGGAGCTTGACGCCAGACCGCCGGCACATCCAACTGTTCATGCTCAGTCCGGCGAGACTGGGTCGAACACGCTCCAGCTCCAAACCAACGACTACATATCAATAAATCAAACTTTGCTTAATTTTGTCACCTCTGCTCAAAATAATCCAGACTGCTCTAAATTTTTGCTTTCCCTCGAGAAGAGTTCTTGTTATCTCAACCTGGTCTGACCCAACTTCCTGAGTACCAACAAATCTTGATTTTCATAAGGACTATGAAGACAAGCATCACAGTACCTGCAGCAGGAGACCCAGTACCTGCAGCAGGAGACCCAGTACCTGCAGCAGGAGACCCAGTACCTGCAGCAGGAGACCCAGTACCTGCAGCAGGAGATCCAGTACCTACAGCAGGAGACCCAGTACCTGCAGCAGGAGACCCAATACCTGCAGCAGGAGACCCAGTACCTGCAGCAGGAGACCCAGTACCTGCAGCAGGAGGTCTAGAACCTGTAGCAGGAGGTCCAGAACCTGTAGCAGGAGGTCCAGAACCTGCAGCAGGAGGTCCAGAACCTGTAGCAGGAGGTCCAGAACCTGCAGCAGGAGGTCCAGAACCTACAGGCAACTCAGAAGCTGCGGGCCTTCCAGAGGCTCCGTTGTCTTTGGGGTGTGCCTCCCAGGGGGGAGCCCCTCACGTCTCCTGTGCCGAGGGGGTCCTGGAGGACCTTCCTCACGTCTCCTGTGCCGAGGGGGTCCTGGAGGACCTTCCTCACGTCTCCTGTGCCGAGGGGGTCCTGGAGGACCTTCCTCACGTCTCCTGTGCCGAGGGGGGTCCTGGAGGACCTTCCTCACGTCTCCTGTGCCGAGGAGGTCCTGGAGGACCTTCCTCACGTCTCCTGTGCCGAGGGGGTCCTGGAGGACCTTCCTCACGTCTCATGTACCGAGGGGGTCCTGGAGGACCTTCCTCACGTCTCCTGTGCCGAGGGGGTCCTGGAGGACCTTCCTCAAGTCTCCTGTGCCGAAGGGGTCCTGGAGGACCTTCCACACATCTTCTGCTGTCCTGAGGTCTCTTCGACGCCTGGCTCATCGGCTCCTAGTTCTTCCGTCGAGGATTTAGCCGAGGATTCTTTGACGTCTGCGGCTCCCGAGGTCTGACCTTCGACGTCTGCGGCTCCTGAGGTCTGGCCTTCGACGTCTGCGGCTCCTGAGGTCTGGCCTTCGACGTCTGCGGCTCCTGAGGTCTGGCCTTCGACGTCTGCGGCTCCTGAGGTCTGGCCTTCGACGTCTGCGGCTCCTGAGGTCTGGCCTTCGACGTCTGCGGCTCCTGAGGTCTGGCCTTCGTCGTCTGCGGCTCCTGAGGTCTGGCCTTCGTCGTCTGCGGCTCCTGAGGTCTGGCCTTCGTCGTCTGCGGCTCCTGAGGTCTGGCCTTCGTCGTCTGCGGCTCCTGAGGTCTCGCCTTCGTCGTCTGCGGCTCCTGTGGCCTCGCCTTCGTCGTCTGCAACGGCTCCTGTGGCCTCGCCTTTGTCGTCTGCGGCTCCTGGGGTTTCGTCTTCGCCGTTTGCTGTTCCTCTGGTCCCCGTGTTGCCGGCTGTGGCTCCCAAGGCTCTTGGTGATGGACAGGCTCCCGGTCGTCCGCCTGACCGGCTTCTGCGTGATGGACGGCCTCCCGGTCGTCCGCCTGACCGGCTTCTGCATGATGGACGGCCTCCAGGTCGTCCGCCTTACCGGCTTCTGCGTGATGGACGGCCTCCTGGTAGAGGTGTCGTTTCTTTGCCCGAGCCCGACCCTACCCGAGCCCGACCCGACTTCGGGTCGGGCTCGGGCCATATTTTTGGTTTGATTGGCGGGCCGCGGGTCGGGCTCGGGCTTTGATGTGGTTTTTTTAATCATACAGCACAAACAAAACTAAATAAAAATGCACACAATATAAAATTGTTTTAATCTGCTTGTAAAGAATATAAGGCAGTAAGTTTATTGATGAGGAAATAATTAATAGAGTGAATTTAGATGGTGAAAACCGCAGCGCGCAGCCACTAAATTGGCAACTCAGCCAGAGAGCAGGCGCGCAGCGCGCGCCTGACAGCGTCTCCCCCGACATGCTGGACTTTTTAGTGACATTTCTCGAACCATTTTACCGTGCACAGAGAGAACTGGAGGGTGACAAATATCCCACCAACCTGGTTTGTCTCTGGAATGAGAAACTGAAGCAACACTGCCAGTCCTCCTCACACAGACTCTCCGCAGCAGGTGTTTCTGCGCGACATGTCATGCAGAAGTGCTGGAGCGCAAAATTATTATCCACGACTTGCAGAGAGTTGCATTATTTCTGTGGCCTAACTTTAACGAGCTCAAAATTATGTCACCAGCTGACGTGCGTCAGGTGCACGCTCACGTCCGCGCACACTGCTCTCATCTGCGGCGGAACAAGTTGCCGCATTCCTGACATTCCTGAAGCTTCCACAGCAAACTGTCTGCGAGCAGCGCGCTCACACCTCCTCCTCCTCCATCAAAACAAAGAAGAACAACATCAAGTTCTTTTGCTGAGTGGGAGAACGCAGTAAAAGCTTAATAAATAAACGTAGTGTTTTTTTTTTTTTTTTGTTGTTTTTTTTTTTAATCGGGTAGGGTCGGGTCGGGCGGTGATTTCTAGGAAATCAGCGGGCTCCCTCGGGCTTGGGTAATTAAACTTAGGGCTCGGGTAGGGTAGGGCCGTGGATTTCCGGCCCGATGACAGCTCTACCTCCTGGTCAGCTGCCCGCCGGCCACTCTCCTGTTTTTGAACGTTGCCCGGGTCTAGTCCTGTTGGTTTTTGTTTAGTTTGTTCTGGCCCTCCGTCCTTGTGTTTTCCCCCATCCTCCCGCCTGTTCTGTGTTTTTTGTGTGTTTGAGCTTTAAGGGACGTCAGGTGACGTCCCTTGAGGGGGAGGTTCTGTCATGGTCTGTCTTCTAGTGTTTAGTGTTTCTGTGTTCTGTCTGTTTGTTTCTTTTAGTCTTCTCTTGAGTTTAATTTAGTTATTTGTCTCCTCTCAGTTGTCTGGTGTCTTTGTCTTGCCCTGCTAAGCTTTGTTTTTGTTTTTGTGTCTGTTTGTTTAGGGTGAGTTTACACGGCGCATATTTTGAGTGTAACCGCTACTTTCTCTTTGCGACTTTGCTTATCGCCTACACGACGCTGCTGGCCCCCCTCGATGACTCCGATACTTTTCTGACCCTGCTCTCAAGGTGGAAGTTTTTCGCTGACCCCCCGTTGATAATGTAAACATCTCCCATGGAGCTTTTGTTTGAACACATGCGCGTAGCCCGCACGCGCGGACAGTCTGACATTTCACGTGTCACGCTGCAAAATATAACAATGTAACAACAATAAACTGTATTTATGTTGGCGTGGGAGATGTTTAAATTTATCTGAACTACAGTATCTATCTGGACTCGTTACATTTTTTAAACAGTGCGTAACGTGCTGTGAAAATGAAGACACCAGGTTTATTTTTTATTTATTTATTTATTCAGCACCACAAACTGTACGTAACACAAACACTGAGAATTAAACTGAACACACTATTAAAACACGTGAACCGAACTGTAACTACTGGACTCTTGCTGTGTGTTCATCTGGACCCATCAGAACCTCAGAACCATCAGCCTGTTGGAACGACAGCTCCACCTGGCAGAAATAAATAAATAAATAAAAACTCAGTTGTTGTGTGATCAAAGTAAACACAAGCAAACATTATATTAAGAACGTTGATTTACCTGCTGTAAGTCAGCTGTTTATCACGGAGTAAAGTCCGGTTCTGGTCCACAGTCCACTCAGCGGTTCTGGTCCACAGTCTCAGCGTCTGGTGTGCAGCTTGTTAGATGAAGCGGTCCCACTGACTCAAATCTGTTGACTCTTATCCAAATTCCAGCTTTAACTTGTTGTTAACTTGTTGACAACAACTTGTAGTTAGCTGATTTTAGCCAGAGAGGAAAACAGACGAGGCAGCTCTGCTCTGTTTACCTCAGGCAGCGCATGCGCAGTAGTGAAGGTTCCAAAAATCACAGCGCCATCTAACGGCCCAGCATGGTAACTACAGTGAAATCATGAGGACGGGGGGTGGAGGGGGAGAGAGTCGTATCCACAGAATTCGACAGTGTCAACGCAAAACTTTTCACCTAATTAACATACCCAAAACATCCGTTTCCCCCACACAGTGTCCGTGTAAACAGGGCCTTAGTCAGCTCTTTGTTTCCACTGTGAGGTTGGCTCCCTCTTCTGGACTTTCCTTGTGTTTTCCTTTCAACCAGCCCTGCTCCATTTTAGTTAATTTAGGTTTAGTTTACTTCCCTGTTCAGCCCCAGTTTAGTTATTCATGTTACATGTTTTAGTTAGTTCCCCTGCCCTGGTCTGTTATTTATTACTTCTCTTTGTTCCCACTGTGAGGTTGGCTCCCTCTCCTGGACTTTCCTTGTGTTTTCCTTTCAACCAGCCCTGCTCCATTTTAGTTAATTCAGGTTTAGTTTATTTCCCCGTCCTGCTCTAGATTAGTTAATTCCTGTTTAGTTTACTTCCATGTTCAGCCCCAGTTTAGTTATTCATGTTACATGTTTTAGTTAGTTCACTTGCCCTGGTCTGTTATTACTTACCCAAGTGTTCACTCTGGTCCTTTCTGGTGTTGTGCTCTAATTAGTCTGATTATTTTCACCTTTGTCCCAAGCCCTGCCTGTGTGTATATAAGTTCCTCTGTGAGTTCTGTCTTTGTCGGTTCGTCATCGTTTTGGGTTCCTCCTAGTCCTGTTCCCTGAGTTATGTGAGTTTATGCTGCCATTGTCAGCCTTTTTCTGTTTCAACAATTAAAGTAATTATTTTTGTACTTTGCCTCCTGAGTCCTGTCTGCAAATGGGTTCTTTCCACGGTCCCTGAGTCACGACCCTAACAGGAGCAGCTCCTCTGGGAGAATCCCAAGGCGTTCCCAGGCCAGCCGAGAAACATAGTCCCTCCAGAGTGTCCTGGGTCTTCCTCTGGGTCTCCTCCTGGTGGGACATGCCCGGAACACCTCACCAGGGAGGCGTCCAGGAGGCATCCTAACCAGATGCCCGAGCCACCTCAACTGGCTCCTCTCGATGTGGAGAAGCAGCGGCTCTACTCCGAGTCCCTCCCGGATGACTGAGCTTCTCACCCTATCTCTAAGGGAGAGTCCAGACACCCTGCGGAGAAAACTCATTTCAGCCGCTTGTATCCGAGATCTCGTTCTTTCGGTCACAACCCAAAGCTCATGACCATAGATGAGGGTAGGAACGTAGATCGATCGGTAAATTGAGAGCTTTGCCTTTCGACTCAGCTCTCTCTTCACCACGACAGACCGGTACAGCGCCCGCTTCACTGCGGATGCTGCACCTATCCGCCTATCGATCTCACGCTCCAGTTTTCCCTCATTCGTGAACAAGACCCCGAGATACTTAAACTCCTCCACTTGGGGCAGGACCTCCTCCCCGACCCGGAGAGGGCATGCTACCCTTTTCCGGCTCAAGACCATGGCCTCGGATTTGGAGGAACTGATCCTCATCCCGGCCGCATCACACTCGGCTGCAAACCGCTCCAGCGAAAGCTGTAGATCACGACCTGATGAAGCCAATAGGACCACATCATCTGCAAAAAACAGAGAAGCGATTCTAAGGCCACCAAAACGGATCCTCTCAACACCTTGGTTGCGCCTAGAAATTCTGTCCATAAAAGTTATGAACAGAATCGGTGACAAAGGGCAACCTTGGCGGAGTCCAACTCTCACTGGAAACAAGCCTGACTTATTGCCGGCAATGCGGACCAAGCTCTGACACTGGTCGTACAGGGACCTAACAGCCCATATCAATGGGTCTGGTACCCCATACTCCTGGAGTACCCCCCACAGAACCCCCCGAGGGACGTAGTCAAATGCCTTCTCCAAGTCCACAAAGCGCATGTAAACTGGTTGTGCAAACTCCCATGTACCCTCTAGGACCCTGCTGAGGGTGTAGATCTGGCCTAGTGTTCCACGACCAGCACGAAAACCACATTGCTCCTCCAGAATCCGAGTTTCGACTATCCGATGGACCCTCCTCTCCAGGGGCCTCATGTATCAACGGTGCGTACGCACAAAAACCTTACGTACGCCATATTCCACGCAAAACTCCGTATGTATCAAAACAGAACTGAACGTGGAAATGTGTGCATCCCCACGCCAGCTCCAGGGCTGGCGTACGCACGTTTCTGTGGTTTTGGTTCCATTGGCGACACCTAGAGGTGATTCTGAGAAACTGTTCATGATGTGAAAATCATCATTGTTCACACCAAACACACATGATTAACAATTATTACATCCACATGGACGCAATTAGAATATAACCTGCAAAAAATATAAAAAACAGAAAGACTGAATAGTTTTGCACAGCTTAAATTCTTGTTTTTTGTTCATTTTTAGCTGTTTTAGCAGTTGAAGAACGTGATGCATGATGGGACAAGACGACGTTCCTCTGTTGCAGGGTATATTTAAATGAAAACAATGTTTTCTTTTTTTTATTCATTCTAGATTTAAAGAACACAAGAAAACTATTTTTTTTAAAACACAAGAAATCCTCTGCTTTTTTTTTTATTAAAAAAAAAATGGTAATCCAGAGCTATATGATGATAAAGTTAACAAAATTATTTATTTAATTTTATTCAGAACACATATATTGTTCTTATATTTTAAATTGTTAAAAACGTTTTGACAGTTTTTTAAAATATTTTGTATTTTTTAGAGCTAAAATAAAAGCAACCCATATATAGTAAAACCACTATAATTAACATAGTGCCACACACTCATGCCAGCCCATGTTTGCATCATCCAACAATGCAAAAAGCAGTTTGAACCATGTTCAAACACAAACTCTTCTTCAGCTCAGTTAGGACATGTAGGATGGTAATAGTAATGGAGGTTCAATGTTTTATTATGATTTGCATTTATGCTTTTTAATGAGGCAAACTATATTACATCTATCTTGCAGCCTTTTTGCTGCATGTGTGCACAAAAATACCTGAACATCAACATTGTTTAATACATTTTGATAGTCTTAGTACAGGTAACCCTCGAGGTACGACACCTGCGACCCACAGCAACGCGGACTTACGATTTACCTCTTTGAAAGAATGCTGTCGACATACGACCAAAAAAACGGACTTACGACAGAGGTACATTAGAAGTATGTAATCGAGATACGGCAAAAAAGTGCATCATTACGGCAAGCGGCAAGGTGGGGGAGGGGTACAGTGCCTTGAGTGTTCGCGCATGACAGTGCGCATGACAGTGCGCGTGACCCTTGAGTAGGGGTGGGGTGTTATTTGATGTTAACAGCTGCTGCTCAAAGAGAAGTGTTCATGTTTCATGGTTGACATGTTTTTGCTGCCGCTGGATGCATGGATGGATGGATGCATGGGAGTTCCTTATCATTTGCTGCATTTTGATGTTAACAGCTGCTGCTCAAAGAGAAGTGTTCATGTTTCATGGTTGACATGTTTTTGCTGCTGCTGGATGCATGGATGAATGCATGGGAGTTCTGGCTGATTTGCTGCATTTTGATGATGACACCTGTTGCACTAAGAGAGGTGATCATGTTTCATGGTTGACATGTTTTTGCTGCTGCTGGATGCATGGATGGATGGATGCATGGGAGTTCCTTATCATTTGCTGCATTTTGATGTTAACAGCTGCTGCTCAAAGAGAAGTGTTCATGTTTCATGGTTGACATGTTTTTGCTGCTGCTGGATGCATGGATGAATGCATGGGAGTTCCGGCTGATTTGCTGCATTTTGATGTTGACACCTGCTGCACTAAGAGAGGTGATCATGTTTCATGGTTGACATGTTTTTGCTGCTGCTGGATGCATGGATGGATGGATGCATGGGAGTTCTTTATCATTTGCTGCATTTTGATGTTAACAGCTGCTGCTCAAAGAGAAGTGTTCATGTTTCATGGTTGACATGTTTTTGCTGCTGCTGGATGCATGGATGAATGCATGGGAGTTCCTTATCATTTGCTGCATTTTGATGTTAACAGCTGCTGCTCAAAGAGAAGTGTTCATGTTTCATGGTTGAACTCATTTGCAGATTATGGCTGAGAACTGTTCAGGAAGAGATTTGTATTTTGTATGCTTTGTCTGTGCTGAAAAAAACATTACTGTACAGTACTTTACCTGTACAGTACATGCTGTACTGGTTTTGTGTGTTTATGGATGAATGTGTGGTATAATGTGTTATCTAAGTGTTTGTAAATAAAGTTCTGTGCATGTTTATGGCACAGGATGTCCGCTTGTTCATTCTCATGCCGTTAAATGTGTGTGCGGCGCTCCGTTAGCGGTATAGCCTCGACCTACGTCAGAAATGCGGACCTACGACAGGCACATGTTTTTGGTCCGCGAGATACGACAGAATCGACCTAAGTCACACCCGTAGGTCCGGATCCCTGACGTAACTCGAGGGTTCCCTGTACATGTATCTATTTTCAATTGGCTGCATCTACAGTACATCCAGATTTATTTATACACCAGAAAACAAGTCTTTTTTGCGAGTTCGCTCACTGTGACACTGTGGAGAAGGATGCAGCCGAAAGAAACTTAATACATAAACATATACAGTATATAAATAAAGATAACATTTGAGGTGAATAGGCCAGATGCAGCTGCTTTGTTCAAGTCAATTTTATTGTTGTTCCCACCAGGTACATGACGCAGAACAGAACTGAAAGTTATGCACCATAACTCATGTTCCCTGAAGGAAGGGAACGAGGTGCAACATAAAAGCTATGGAAAATTGCACCCTGCGAAATTACCTGAAGGAATACTATCACGCCTTTACGGCAGGGGCGTCAGCGTCACGCCAGAGACCCCGCCCTCTGGGTATTTAAGGCGCTGACGCCCATCCATCGTCCTCCAAAATGCACTTCACCTAGCTTTTAGCATTGAAAGGGCAAGGTATGTTGCACCTCGTTCCCTTCCTTCAGGGAACATGAGTTATGGTGCATAACTTTCAGTTCCCTTATCAGTCATGTCACTCGGTGCAACATAAATGCTATGGGAACGTAATTCAATCACACCCTTGAAATGCTCAGTAAAATGCATGCTAGTGTGAAAGTCCGGCTTTATTCAGCAGGCATCTCAAGGCTACTTTCTACTGTGTGTTAGAAAGGACAGCCTGAGTGACATCACACGCAGTAACATCCAAACTGTAATGCTTTGCAAACATGTTTGTTGAGCTCCAGTTTGCAGCTGCACAGATGTCTGCAACTGTACACCCTTGAACAGTGACCACGAGTGGAATGAGCGCGCACTCCAGAGGGCACCTGTTGACCTTTGCTACTGTATACCCTTTTTATGGCCTCAGTCACCCAGTGTTAGAGGCGCTGCTTTGATAGGGCCTTTCCGGTAGCTGGTACAGCAAAGCACACAAACAGTTGATTTGTTTTTCTCCATTCAGCTGTTCTCTGCATGTAAGCACTTAAAGCTCTTACGGGGCAGAGACCCTTCAGCCTTTCCTGTTCCTGAGTGAGGACAGGAGCAGTGGAAAAGAAGAGAGATCAAAGTCCAGACTTCTGGGGTTCAAAGTCAAGACCTTGGGGATATACGTAGGAGTAGGCCTTAGGGTGACCTTTGACCCATCAGGGGCAAACATGGTACACATCGAGTGTATGGACAAAGCATGGAGGTCACCCATACATTTCGCCGAGCAAAGAGCTAGGAGAAGAGCGGTCTCATGAGATAATAAATCTATCTTAATCTCGCTCAGTGGTTCGAATGGGGGATCACAGAGAGCCCCCAAGACCATACTAAGATCCCATCCAGGGGTCAAGATCCTACTGGGGGGTCTCTTCCTTAGCACGTCCTTCATAAATCTTATTATGAGCGGGTGCGCGCCAGGCGTCCTGCTTCCCCCAGCCCTCGTGACAGGCCGAAATTGCTGATAAGAACACCTTAATCGTTGAGAAAGAACGACCTTTCTCCAGCAGGTCCTGAAGAAAGGTGAGGAGCTGGGCCAAGTCACATGAATAAGAAATAATATTTCTTTCTGTGCACCAAGCTTCAAAAATACGCCATTTCCGGGCGTAGAGAGACTGTGTTGACGTAGGTCGTGCGTTTTGAATGGTACTTACCACGTTCTCGGGCAGGCCTGAGACCACTAGCTTGTTCCTCTCCACCACCAAGCTGACATTTTCCATAGTTCTCAGCCTAAGTGGCGACACTGTTCCTTCTGGTGATGTGGAGGGTCCCTAGAGAGGAGCAGGTGGTGGAACCAGCTCTCCCTCAAGGGCCCTTATTTATGAGGTCCCTTGAAGGCCCACCACGTTAGGGAGAGGGCCTTCTTGCAGATGTACTACCATACTACTCTGATTGAGAGTGTTTGGAGGCAGAGGCAATCTGTTGTCATTATTAGACAAAAGCGGAACAGAAAGTCTGTTTTTCCTCTTTTTGTTGGGGGTTATGGATCGGAGGGGCTGTAAGTTTTGTATACGAGCAGATCTCCTGACTCTAGCCCGTTTCCTTGTTGGGTCTGGTTTACTTGTCTCCGGCCTCACCAGAGCCTTGGAGCCTGACGAACCTCCGGGGGGGCTGTGTTTCACCCGGTGGGGGGTGGAGGTGGGGGTGTCGTTTAAGAGCAGAACTGAGTCAGCACAGTGAGCATGACCACACGCTGCAGGATCACTGCTTGAGCATGGCGTGTCATCCATTGAGGATAAGGAGACAGCTTCAGCACGAGATTGTAGAGCTGTTCGAGATGGTCCTTTGTGTTGAGCAGATCTTATATTGGTTGGTGACAGCCCTGGTGCCATTTCTGTTCTGCACTGAGTGTTTACACACGCTGCAGTTTCATCACAACTGCCTTTGTGAACGTGTGATACTGGTGTTGGCCTGCAGACTTCTGTCGTGGTCCCCCCGTCCCTTACTGGCATCCGTTGAATAGGTGGCCAGGAAGGTGGATTGCCAGATTCTGTCAACGCGCACCCCTGGAGCACGGACGTGTCACAGGTTTGTTTTATTTGTGTATTCCCGGCCCCGTGGTTTACAACGGAGCGGGGGCTAGAGCACGTGACCCCCCTCACCTGTCTCTGTGAGAAGTGTCGGGCCTGCTTGCAGGCGCCTCTGGGCCAGTCTGTTGCAGACAGACCCGAGGCACCCTGCTGGGGTTTATTGATTAGGCTAACACACCGTGAGCTGCGAGGGAGGAGGGGGATGATGACCCCTGCCCTTTATATCGACTGGAAGAACAGAGAGGGCTGTGTTGCTGATGTTACTGTGTTTATTTATTATTATTTTTTTTTGTGAGTCAATAAAACAGAGAGGGGCTGTTTTTTTTAGCTTTATTCGTGCTTATGTGTAACGACATATTTGACTTTATGTCACTCACAGCAGAAAGAACATGATTCGTGTCTAAAACAAAGTCACCAGCTTTTTGTACCATGCTACAAACAAAGTCTGGACGTGAAAAGGTCATTTCCCGTACCGCGTGGGCGGGTGATCCTGTAAAGTCAAGGAGCGGGCCTGGTTCATCAGGCACGCTTCTGTCTGGTGTCCCGATTTGCCGAGGAAGCCCTGTGTCGGACCGCCTGGCGGGGAACAAATCTGTTTTTACTCCAGGCGTGTTCGGTCCGAGGTGGGCCCGGCGGTGGTCTCTGCCGGTGCTCGGCCTCGTATGCCGGCCGCTTTTGCGGTGGGGCACGTGTGGCTGAGTGGTGTCGAGGTTGCACGAGTCTGCCCCCAGCTGACTCCCTGGGGGGGGGGAAGGCTCTCCTGGGGATGCCCACCCGGAGAGCTTCAGCCTGTTTGCGCCTCTGGTCCAGCCTGGTCTGAATTCGATCCAGAGCTTTTCCAAAAAGTCCCGTCGGTTCTATCGAATGGTGGAGAAAATGAATCTTTTGTCCCTCCGGGAGGTCAGTTAGGGTCATCCACAGATTGTGTATTGCGATGACCACTTCAGCCATGCCTCTGCCTTGTGCAATGGCTGCTGTCCTCATCACGCGGAGCACAAAGTCTGTTGCCCTGCGGGCTTCATCTAGCACGTCAGCGGCAGCTTGCTTGTCTGTCATTACCTGGAGCTCCTGCAGTTTTTCAGCCAGGTACGCTTGCATCATGGCGGACACGTTCATTGTGCGCGCCACGAGGCCCTGAGCTCTGTAGCATTTCTCGAGCAGAGAAGCCGAGGCTCGACAGGCTTTGCTAGGGAGAGTTGGTTTTGTCCCGGATGACTTGGGAGCCAGATGAGACACCAGCGTGTCCTCAATTTTAGGCACATTGGCTATTACCGCTTCATCCATCCAGTCCACGTCGAGGAACTGCGAGAGCGGCAGCAGCATGGGAGCTTTGGGTTGAGACCAGGTGCGAGTCAGCTCTGTGAGGAAGTCTGGAAAAGCGGGCCTCCTTTGCCTCGTGGCGGCTTGCTGCTTTGAATAAAAATAATTTCCTGCCAACCTCGTGACTTGTTGATGAGATGGAGGCTCCGGCCATGGGATCTGCAGCGCGTCCGTTGCTCTGTGACACAACTCGAACAGAGCAGGGATGGAAAAGTCAGTCTCCAGGAGCACAGGCGCCGGGGTGCGGGAGAGGTCTTCTCCCTGTTCCTCGTATTCGACATCGACATCATCCGCAGAAAATTCACCTGAGGCTGAAATCGAGATCTCGTCCTCGTTCATCATGCCTTGAGTGTCGAATTCGACTAAGTCCACCATGGGAGCCAGCACATCTGGGCTGTCGCCCCATTCGACTCGGGTGCTGTCATCCAGAGCCATGCTCTCGAGCTCCGGCGTGGGAGTGAGAGGCTCAGTAGTGTCCGGGTCTGCTGGCGCCGCAGCAGCGCCCATGGCCTTGGCGACGAAGTCTGCCCGGTGCCTCCTCACCGCCTCCAGCATCTGGCTGCAGTGTGGGCAAGAGTTGGGCGCCTACAGCGCCATCTTCGCATGTAGCATCCCCAAGCAGACGGGACAGGCCTCGTGGGTGTCCGTCGCTGAGAGGGAAAAAAACGCATCCGCTGGGGCAGGCGCGCAAGGTTGGGCTCGCCGTCCTACTGGTCTTTTTCGGAAGTCTTGTCTTTCGCTTCCCTTTCTCTGGAGACATGTCCGTGATAAGACGAGCGAGTCCTTCTAAAATCCTTTTTTTTTAGACGTCTCCTCCGTCGCGTTGCTGGTTAACCCGCTACGAATTAGCAGGGGTAGCGGTGTGACGCAGTTAGCTCCGTCGAGCGAAGCAGTCTGCGGAGAGAGGAGAAGAAAAAACTTTGGGGTTAAGGAAAAATGTGCCGGACTAGCTTTCGCTAGCCCAGTAGTACGCAGGAATAATTCTCTGTATGCCCTGTATAGGGAGCAAGCTCATCTCTAGTCGAGCGATGAAGCAACAGAGAAGTCCCGCGAAGAGAGAGAGAGAGTTCAGGTTTAAGCGAGGTGAAAGGCAATAAGAGGACGATGGATGGGCGCCAGCGCCTTAAATACCCAGAGGGCGGGGTCTCTGGCTTGATGCTGACGCCCCTGCCGTAAAGGCGTGATTGTATTCCTTCAGGTTATCGCGCGGGGTGCAATTTCCCATAGCATTTATGTTGCACCAAGTGACATGACTGATAAGGGAACTATGTACACAGGGTCCCAGTTATACGACAAAATAGCTCAATTTAAAGTAATAAAAGCAAAAGTAAATAAGTATCTAAGATATACGTTAAACAAATGCCAAACGGTACGCTAAAAGATCTAAGATATGCAGTGATACACATGCATAAACAGATACATACACAGTTCTACTTGTATACAAGTATACATATTTGGGATGATAGAGGAAATTATTAAATTAATGATTACAGATTATGTGAGATATGCTAAAATGGACGGAAGCAAAGAGACAGGCTTGCTAAATAAGAGGAAGGAGGAAGTTTGAACGTTATCGGTGCATACAGAGGATATTGGAAGGTAATCAGGCTTAAGGCAGGTGCAGCACAAAGGGAATAATAATGGACTGACCCCCCCCCCCACACACACACACACACACACACACCACACACACACAATTCTGTAAAAACAGATGTATTATTCTGCTTCCTGACAAAACAAAACAAAGCAAGAGGAATGCAGGACCACAGACACAATATTAATTTATTTCTGAGTGAAAACACATTAATTTGATCTTGTTCATCAGAGCATAAAGAAAACCTGGTTTTGATTTAGGAATGTATGTATACAATTATCCTATAACAGATATGAGAAGCGTCTAAATTTTTTGTCCAAGGGAAATATTGGCTGCTGACAGTTTGGTACTCTGAGCTGATTTCAGACATATTATGTTGTCTTCACTGGATTTTCCTGGTTTAACTCTTCTTTATGGTATCATTTTGGCCACCACTTCTCTTCAAAATAAAATATCTATCTGAGGTACCCCAAAATAATAGCTTTTGTTTGACCACATATGAGGTGAATAAGTACAATTCAGTATTTGTGTAATTTATGCAATGTGTTTGTTTAATATATCTAGAATGTAAGATGCATATCTTTAAAGAAGTATTGAAGATACTATTTTTAGTTGGACTGTCTTACAGTTCACGGTTCAAGGTTTTTTATTGTCATTCCCATCACAATAGATACATGAGGTGGAACAAAATTGTGTACCCAAGGTCAACTATAATATGTTAAAGCTATAGTATGTAAGATTGTAATGTAGTCTGTAACTTTTCAAACAATATATTTTTAACATATTTCTTCACTCAGTCACTATCTACTGACAAACTGATGTTAGACAAAGTAATCTCTGAAAAAATCTATAGTCCCCTTGCTTCTCTATCAGCATTTATAAAAACACTGAAAACACAAGAGTGACCAGGACACTGACAGCCAATAAAAACAGAGTTGTTTGTCACGCCCCAACCCACGCCCCCACCTGTCCCAGCCGCAGCTCGTTCTCATTCAAAGGATTGCAAAGCGATGCAGGACTGTTTTGTATGTGACACAAATTTATTAAATATCCCTTCTTCATCACAGAGCTGGACTTTTATTTTGTTTTTTTGCAAAAAGTCAAGTGATCGCTTCATCCTTCACTGACAGGAATGAGAAACGCTGACGGACATGAGGAAGTCACGAGCGAATTAATCATGTCCAAACGTTGCTTCGTGAACCTCTGCTGATTTCTGCTGGATTTTCTGTTGTTGTACAACTGCTCCATGGTTTTATAATATTATTAAAAGGTTTTATTATCATATAATCACAGAACTTTGCAGCGCTCCGAGCGGACATGTAGAGGAGGCGGAGCATTCCATTCCAGACATTCCAGACCAGCGCTGTCAGAAAGAGGAAGTCACGAGCGAATTAATCATGTCCAAACGTTGCTTCGTGAACCTCTGTTGTTTTCTGCTGGATTTTCTGTTGTTGGATGAGTGATTCGTGGTTTTATAAACAGTTATATTATCATATAAACACAGAACTTTGGAGCGCAGAGACAGGAGGAGGTGGAGCATTCCAGACATTCCAGACCAGCGCAGCGACATGAGGAAGTCACGAGCGAATTAAATCATGTCCAAACGTTGCTTCGTGAACCTCTGATGATTTCTGCTGGATTTTGTGATGTAGGACTAGCGCTCCATGGTTTTATTTTATTTTATTAGAAGGTTTCATTACCATAAACACAGAATATCGCAGCGGCTCTGAGCAGACAGAAGCAGGGGGCGGAGCAGATCCCAAGTTCACCAGAAGCACGGACTGTGCCATATATGGCTCTGAGGGGAGGGAGCAGAATGCTTTTCTGCGCTGAAAATATTTCTAAGTCCCAGAGAGTCCCAGAGTGTTCAAATATCGCAGACCCCACCTTTAAAGTTGAAAGCAATTTACTGTATGTTGTCAGACACATACCGGTACTCAAGTCTCATGTTTTCTTTTAGAAATACTGTATAAAAAAAGCTGTACAGTAAATGTTTTTCAGCATTTCGTCAATCACTGCAAGTGTTTTAAAATCTTGACAACATGGGACATTAGTTGTGACATTTGGTTTACCTCAGCTTTATGCTGACTGGTGTTGGCATGTGGGTCTGGCTTCATTTTTCACTAAAGCAACTGCCTATACCATTCATATTGTGTGACAAGATGAGTCAGAGCAATTTCTTCATCTCACATAATGTGTAACTTATACTTGCGGCGCAGTACTCTTGTAATTTCCATTCCATAGCCAAACGATTACCATTGCAGTCATGACAGTTAATGGAAAAACAAATTTTATTATTAAAAAATGTTGAGATAACAGCAGTATTATTATTTCCTGTGAGAAACACATATTGTGCACTAATTCTTTATTACTGATATTGTGGAAAAAAATTGTTATTAATATGGTTCAGGTTAAATGGCCTTTTTATAGTATTTGTATCTTAGGAAGAACATTTTGTTTTGAATTCATAGTATAACGCTTACTCCCACTTGGGAATTTTAAAGTGCAAACGCAGTGTTTGGGCATCGAAAAGCTCCACTGGGGCAATTAGTGGCTAAAGAAGGTGGGTGTGTGTCTCATTAATTTTCACTTCATAATTGGCCCCTATCTTGTTTGGGATTTGAAAGTGACAGCTTTCCCCTTTGAGGTGCCCTTAGTGCACTTTCCAAGCTTTTGCCCATTAAATGGATTTTTGAAAAAGAGAGGGGAGAAAATAGATGACTGTTTGCTCATTTAGATGTACTGCACAAGCTCACCTACTAAAAAAAAAAAAGCACTACTTGTTTGTTATGCATAATTAAAAATGGTTTTAAATTCAAAGCTGAAAAAAAAGTTGTGGAAGTTGAACTTATTTGCCAAATCTTCATTTGTTTATTTAATTAAATGCTCAGAGATCCATCGCTCAGGGAGTAGTTCTGCTCGGCATTCGGGTGGTCCTGCAGCCCATTGGAACCGGACGCCATCCGAGTTCGGGTGGACGGATCGGACAGCATCTGTGGCCATTTCTTCACATCCACTATGGGACGGACCTTTACAAGAGATCCTTCCTACCTACCGACATCAGTATTAATAACATCTCAATGAAGCGAGGATAACGAGTTACAACAACATTTAATTTCCCTTTGGTATTAATAAAGTGTTTTTGAATTGAATTGAATTAAAAGTGACAAACAGCTCAAACACACACAAAAAGGCATAGGGTTTTAACCAATGTATAAAATCCAATACTAAATCAGATTTTTGACAAAGATGATGTGCACATAGCTGTGTTTGACCTGCTCAATTTCTCTCAGGATCTTGTTCATGAGTGACAGTAGAACAGAGTGGTAAAATGATAGAACAATTGTGGCAGAGGACGTTTTACCAGTCTGTCATGATAAAAAGAGCACAACCACTTCTGCAATAAAATGGACCAGTTAAGTTGTTTTGAGCAACTGGTATAAAGGTCTGCAGATGCTGTTGTATAGAGGTACTATTGATATGTCCTAACCGCAGGAGACCTTGTGATATCACCAGGACATGCTGGAAAGTCTGTATCACTCTGCCAGGTTGGGAATGCCATGGAGCTTACTTAGAAGATGTGGGAGGTCTAGGTTCTGCCAGCCACTCTAACTCCCACAGCCGCTGCAGTGACCAATCAGTCAACTCTACACACCTAACCCGGGTTTGGAGGATGACTCTGCAGGAGCATAAAAGCCTCTGCCCGTCACTCCTTCAGTGCTGAGACATTACCCTTCAATTGGTAAAGGTAATGAACATCCTCTAAATTGTCTCCAGACACTTTGTTTTCTAAAAAAAAAAAAGATAATGTTTGTAATATCCTGCAGCGACTTTAAAAACCTGGAGTATTCCAGCCTTCCAAGGCCTCTTTGCTCCTCAAGACCTCAACTCATTCTGATGGTGCGCCAACTACAATCCAAAGCCTTCAGCCTGAACCATCAACATTCTGCATCAGCTCAAACTGCTCTTCTCTCCAACATTGCTTACATCGCCGCAAGTCTGAACCTCCTAGAACCTAGGACCTAATGGCTCTCCTCTCTGACTCCTACAACAAAAACATGCTCACCCGGAACTGATCATCTGTAAATGAACCCACTTATTTTTGTATATGTGTCTCTGTCATTCCTTCATTCTGCCAATTGGGGCCAATATACAACCAAAATCATGTTAGAAGATAGTCTTGGCATTTTTGCAAAAGCTGATGCTCCATCATTCCTATTAAATAAGTAGAGGGTGGATAGATGGAGCTCGCTGTCGGTGTCATTTTCTGGCAGCTTACTCCTTTTTATCAAAGAGAGAGGCCTTAAGACCTTTTAGCTTTGCTTTTATTTTCTTAATATTAAATTCAACAAATTTGATATTATAGGTTATCACTAGGGCAGCACGGTGGCACAACTGGTAGAGCTGCTGCCTCTCAGCGAGCAGGTCCTTGGTTCAAATCCCAGTCCGAGGGCCTTTCTGGGTGAGGTTTGCATGTTCTCTCCGTGCATGCGTGGGTTTTCTCTGGGTACTCCAGTTTCCTCCCACAGACCAAAAACCTATGTTAGGTTGATTAGTAACTCCACATTGTCCCTAGGTGTGAGTGAGAAAGTGAATGGTTGTTTGTCTCTGTGTGTCCCTGTGATGGACTTGCGACCTGTCCAGGGTGTACCCCGCCCCTCGCACAGTGATTGCTGGACATGGGCACCGGCAACCTGAAAGTTATGCACCATAACTCATGTTCCCTGAAGGAAGGGAACAAGGTGCAACATAATTGCTATGGGAAATTGTGCCCCGCGCGATTACCTGAAGGAATACAATCACGCCTTTACGGCAGGGCATCAGCTTCACGCCAGAGACCCCGCCCTCTGGGTATGGCACTGACGCCCATCCTACTTTCTCCAAAATGCACTTCACCGAGATTTCAGCATTGAAAAGGGCCAGGTATGTTGCACCTCGTTCCCTTCCTTCAGTGAACATGAGTTATGGTGCATAACTTTCAGTTCCCTTATCAGTCAGTCACTCGGTGCAACATAATTGCTATGGGAATGTAATTCATTCACGCCCTTGAAATGCTCAGTAAAATGCATACTAGTGTGAACGTCCGCCATTATTCAATAGGCATCTCAAGGCTGCTTTCTACTGTGTGTTAGAAAGGACAGCCTGAGTGACATCACACGCAGTAACGTCCAAACTGTAATGCTTTGCAAACGTGTTTGTTGAGCTCCAGTTTGCAGCCGCACAGATGTCTGCAACTGGTACACCCTTGAACAATGACCACGAGATGGCCAAGCCCCGAGTGGAGTGAGCATGCACTCCAGAGGGCACCTGTTGACATTTGCTACTGTATGCCCTTTTTATGGCCTCAGTCACCCAGTTTGAGAGGCGCTGCTTTGATATGTCCCTACCAGTAGCTGGGGCCGCAAAATACACAAACAGTTGGTTTGTTTTCCTCCATTCAGCTGTTCTCTGCATGTAAGCGCTTAAAGCCCTCACAGGGCAGAGTACCTTCAGCCTTTTCTGTTCCTGAATGAGGACAGGAGCAGGAGGAAATGAAGAGAGATCAAAGTCCAGACTTCTGGGGTTCAGAGTCAAGACCTTGAGATTTACGCAGGATTAGGCCTTAGGGTGACCTTTGACCCGCAAGGGGCAAACCTGGTACACATTGGGTGCACGGACAGAGCATGGAGGTCACCCACACGTTTCGCCGAACACAGAGCCAGTAGCAGAGCGGTCTTATAAGATAATAAATCTATCTTAATGTCACTCAGTGTAAAGCATAAAATAAAGTCACCACCTTTTTGTACCGTGTTACAAACTAAGTCTGGACGTGAAAAGGTAATTTCCCTTACCACGTGGGCAGGTGATCCTGTAAAGTCAAGAAGAGGGCCTGGTTTGTCAGGCACGCTTCTGTCTGGCGTCCCGGTTTGCCGAGGAGGCCCTGTGTCGGACCGCCTGGCGGGGAACAAATCTGTTTTTACTCCAGGCGTGTTCGGCCCGAGGTGGGTCCGGCGGTGGTCTCCGCCGGTGCTCGGCCTCGTATGCCGGCCGCTTTTGCGGTGGGACACGTGTGGTTGAGTGGTGTCGAGGCTGCGGGGCTCTGCTCCCAGCTGACTCCCTGGGGGGGGGGAGCTCTTCTGGGGATGCCTACCCGGAGAGCCTCAGCCTGTTTGCGCCTCTGGTCCAGCCTGGTCTGAATTCGATCCAGAGCCTTTCCGAATAATCCCGTCGGCTCTATCGAGTGGTGCAGAAAAGGAATTATTTGTCCCTCCGGGAGGTCAGTTAGGGTCATCCACAGATGGCGTTGTGCGATGACCACCTCAGCCATGCCTCTGCCTTGTGCAATAGCTGCTGTCCCCATCATGCAGAGCACAAAGTCTGTTGCCCTGCAGGCTTCTTCTAGCATGTCGGCGGCAACCTGTCTGTCTGTCGTTACCTGGAGCTCCTGTAATTTTTCAGCCAGGTACGCTTGCATCATGGCGGACGCGTTCATTGCGAGCGCTGCGAGGCCCTGAGCCCTGTAGCATTTCTCGAGCAGAGAAGCCGAGGCTCGACAGGCTTTGCTGGGCAGAGTTGGTTTCGTCCCGGATGACCTGGGAGCCAGGTGAGACGCCTGCGTGTCCTCCATTTGTGGCACATTGGCTATTCCCGCTGCATCCATCCCATCCACGTCGAGGAACTGCGAGAGCGGCAGCAGCATGGGAGCCCTGGGCTAAGGCCAGGTGCGAGTCAGCTCCGTGAAGAAATATGGAAAGATGGGCATTCTTTGCCTCAAGGCTGACTGCTGTTTTGAGTAAAAATAATTTCCTGCCAACCTCGTGACTTGTTGACGAGGTGGAGGTTCTAGCCACGGGATCTGCAGCGCGTCCGTTGCTCTGCGACACAAGTCAAACAGATCAGGGATTGAAAAGTCAGTCTCCGGGAGCACAGGCGCCGGGGTGCGAGAGAGGTCTCCCCCCTGTTCATCGTACTCAACATCGGCGTCATCCGTAAAAAATTCACCTGAGGCTGATATCGAGATCTCGTCCTCGCTTCATTAAGCCTCGAGTGTCGAAGTCAACTGTTAAGTCCCCGATGGGAGCCAGCGTATCTGGGCTGTCGCCCCATTCGCCTTGGATGTTGTCATCCAGAGCCATGCTCTCGAGCTCCGGCGTGGGAGTGAGAGGCTCAGTAGTGTCCGGGTCTGTTGGCGCCGCAGCAGCGCCCATGGCTTTGGCGACAAAGTCCGCCCGGTGCCTCCTCACCACCTCCAGCATCTGGCTGCAGTGTGGGCAAGAGTCGGGCGTGTCCAGCGCTATCTTCGCATGCAGCATCCCCAGGCAGACGGGACAGGCCTCGTGGGTGTCCGTCGCCGAAAGGGAAAAACCGCATCCACTGGAGCAGGCGCGCGAGGTTGGGCTCGCCGTCCTGCTAGTCTTTTTTGGAAGTCTTGGCTTTCGCTTTCCTTTCTCCGAGGCATGTCCGAGATAAGACGAGCGAGTCCTTCCAAAATCCCCCTTTTTTTTAGACGTCTCCTCCGTCGCGTCGCTTTCGCTGGCTAGCCTGCTACGAAATTAGCAGAGGTAGCGATGTGACGCAGTTAGCGCCGTCGAGCGAAGCAGTCTGCGGAAAGAGGAGAAGAAAATACTTTGGGGTTAAGGAAAAATGTGCCGGACTAGCCTTCGCTAGCCCGGCAGTACGCAGGAAGAATTCTTTGTACACCATGTGTAGGGAGCAAGCTCACCTCTGGTCGAGCAATGAAACAACAGAGAAGTCCCACCAAGAGAAGTTCAGGTCCAAGCAAGGTGAAGGGCAATAAGAGAAAGTAGGACGGGCGTCAGCGCCTTAAATACCCAGAGGGCGGGGTCTCTGGCGTGACGCTGACGCCCCTGCTGTAAAGGCGTGATTGTATTCCTTCAGGTAATCGCGCGTGGCGCAATTTCCCATAGCATATATGTTGCACCGAGTGACTGACTGGTAAGGGAACCCCATGACCCAAAATAGAAGAAGCGGGTAAAAGATAATGGATGGATGGATGTTAGCACTGTGAAATGAAAGCTTAAAATCCTTTGCTAAGTAAACTTTTCTGTCAAGTAATGATTCTTAACCCGGGCTAAAACTGAAGTTCTAAATAATATCTCAAATGTATTGTACGTCAACTTCAAGAAGGAAGCAAAGGACATAAATTGCACAAAAGAACTGTGTTTTGCATAAGCTTGGCAATGTTTTAAAGCTGTCTATGCTGCAGAGATCTTAAAGGGATAGTATTGAGCTAATGGGTCATGGTATTGTAATTTATAATAAGACTCTTGCTCCTCTCAGCTAATTGTCCAGGTCTTACATCGGCTACATCTTTCATTTTCCTTTCTGACAACCATTTTGAGCCTCTCTTTTCATTTCCTGCTTCCAGTTTATTCCCTAATCATTTCTGGTTTTCTTGGCTGCATATGAGTTGCTGCCTTCTTATCTTTTCTTTCTCTGCTTACCTCTAAAGTTCTTGCACGCCTTAACCTTCCTCTGTGAGTTGATTTCACTTATTAAAGTGCAGGGAAAATTTCATTAGGCTGTTGTTATCAAATATGTGTCTCAAATGCTCCTGTTATTATGCAGGCTGATGGACTACCTGCTAGAGATGCTGCACTAGAATATTTCTCTTGTTGTTGCATTTCTTGACACAAATGTCTCCATTTTTTTTCCATGGGTCACTATCTTACCATATTTTTGTCTTGCCACTAAATTTAACTTGGTGAATTTTTGTTTTTGAGTAATTTCTGAGTAAAATAAAAACTAACCTGACTTTCAGCCCACGATGATTAAATTCTCTGCTGTGCTCTTTTCAAGTGTCTTACGATTCCCACTTCCTTTGGCTTTTTTTTTTCAGTCTGAATTATTTCATATACTATTCTCCATAACTTTCTCCCTCTGCCTCTATTAATGTCATCTTCTGTCTGCCATTATTTTGCTCCCAGAATCCCTGCAGCTCCTCTCTAACTCTATATTTTCCTTCAACAATCCCTGCGGACCCCATTATAACGATTAACAGAGGACTCTTTTCTTCCTTGGGGCAGGAGTGATTATGTATAGTTACACTAAGAGCCAAGAACAAATGTGTACAGTGAAAAATGTTCAGGAAACCAATTTATTTACCCAGAAGACTTAAGTGAATAGATTTGTTTTAGCAATATTCGAACAATATACCAGTGGCTCTTCTTTACAAAAATTGTGAAACATAAAGGAATAAACATTATGAAATCATCTGTAGAAAAATAAACATAGCCATCAACATAGATTTCCACATCAGAACTTTGCAACTGAATATCTTGACTAACATTCTGGAAATGAGTCCTTTGGACTCGTATATTTAAAATATAAAACAGTTTCTTGCTTCAATTAAAAAACAGTTTTTTTTTGTGTGTGTGTCTTACAAGAAAGGTGCATTTGTCTTTTTGTATGTAGTGTTTGCTTGACTGCTCAGATGAGTGTAATAAAGATAGGAAGCTTCATTAATACTGGTAATTAACAGGCCTTTACTGCCAAGTCAGCAAGAACACTCCACTGAGTTACAGGAGACACTAAAAGCAAACTCTTGGTTTCTTTACCCTTTACAGTAATGCTCTTATTTTAAGAACTAAACAAAAAAGGACAAATGCAGAGAAGTGGTGGAACAAAAATTAGTTGAAGAAAATAGGAAGTGACAAGACATGTCAGAAAAGTACAAAAACAATGTCGACCAACAAAGATCACTCCAAGAGCAAGGAGTTTGATAGTCTGAGAGGTCACAAAGGACCCCAGGGTAACTTCTAAGCAACTGAAGGCCTCTCTTACATTGGCTAATGTTGATGTTCATGAGTCCACCATCAGGAGAACGCTGATCAACGATGGTGTGCGTGGCAGGGTTGAAGGAGGAAGCCACTGCTTTCCAAAAAGAACACTGCTGCTCGTCTGCAGTTTGCTAAAGAGCACGTGGACAAGCAAGAAGACTATTGGAAGAATGTTTTGTGGATGAATGAGACCAAAATAGAACGTTTTGGTTCAAATGAAAGGTTTTATGGGGCAACACAGTTGGTAGAGCTGATGCCTCTCAGCGAGCAGATCGCCCTGTTTCAAATCCCGGCTGGGGGCCTTTCTGGGTGGAGTTTGCATGGTCTCTCCGTGCATGCGTGGGTTTTCCCCAGGTACTCCAGTTTCCTCCCACAGACCAAAAACATGCATGTTGGGCTGATTGGTAACTATTAAATTGTTCCTAGGTGGGTGTGAGAGAGAGAGTTAATTTTTTTCAATCGACCTTTGTTAAGCAGGTTAACACCATTGAGCCTCGAGGACTCATTTAGAAGAGAGACCTGGCTACAAATGGAGTTAATATGTTAACTTAGGTTCGGGAGCAGGGCCATGCCCAAATCACGCATCCAATTATCCCATGCAGCCTACTTATACCTCGTTCACCCATTCATCTCATCTCAGTTCATATACGTTTTGTCGACCCCAATTCCCCCCTCTCCCTCCTTTTATTTTCACTCTTCATTCATAACCACACTTTGCTTTCTCTCGCTCAGGTGTCCATCTGGGGAGTTCATCGTTGGGCTCTCGAAGGAAAACAAGAGAAACGTTCCCGAAGGCCAAACCCCACGCAAGAGTCTTCTCATCCCAAGCCCTTCAGCACTCGGACAACCTCCTTCCACTCCACTCATCCCTTCATCCTCTCATCCTTACGTCCCTCACCCCTTCATCCCTTCATCCCTACTTCCATCTTCCCTTCATCTACTCATCCCTACTTCCCTCATCCCTTTATCCCCTCATCTCTTCACCCCTACTCCCCTCCTCTCCTACATTCCTTTCATCCCTTCATCCCTTCATCCCCTCATCCCTCCATCCCTCCATCCCTACGTCCCATCCTCTTCTCATTCCTACATCCCCTTTCTTCCCTCATCCCTACATCCCTTATCCTCTCATCATTACAAATTTTAAACTTGTGTTTTGTGGCGTGGTCCTTGCTAATAATAATAATAATAATAATAATAATAATTTGTCACATTTGTCATCTGTGTATGTTCCCATACTTGACAGACGAAATTGGTCTTCTTCATTT
>JBBPBX010010345.1:27476-38385 GCA_038048925.1 Garcialebias charrua
CTACGCTGCTCACTGCACCACCTGGTGGTGGTTGGGTTAAATGCAGAAGACCAATTTCGTCTGTCAAGTATGGGAACATACACAGATGACAAATGTGACAAATTATTATTATTATTATTATTAATGAAACAAAGAATGATGACAACAGCAACAGTAGATTTTCCTTGGACAATCAGCAATAGACAAAAATAAGAGAGGCATTCAGATTTTTTTAACAAGTCAAAACAAATATATCAAAGTAGCAAAACAGACAGATTACAAGACAGATGTAGAAAATCAAAAACAGGAGCATGTAATGGTTGTTTGTCTCATTTATGTGATCCTGTGATGGACTTGCAATCTGTCCAGTGTGTACCACCAGAAACTCGCAACCCATAAAGGAAGAAGCAGGTAACGATAATGGATGGATGGAAGGATGGATAGATGGATGAAAGTGTTGTGTTTGGAGAAAAGAAAACTGCATTCCTGCATAAAAGAACCTTATCCCATCTGTGAAACATGGTGGTAGTAGTATCAAGATTTGGGTCTGTTTTGCTGTCTCTGGGCCAGGACAGTTTACTATCATTGATGGAACAATGAATTCTGAATTAAATCAGATTATTCTAAAAAAAAATGTCAGGACATATATCCATGAACTGATTCTCAAGAGAAGTTGGGTCATGCAGCAAGACAATGACCCTAAGCACACAAGTGGTTCTACCATAGAATGGTTCAAGAAGAATAAAGTTCATGTTTTGGAATGGCCAAGTCAAAGTCCTGACCTTAATCCATTCCAAATGTTGTTTAAGGACCTGAAGCAGCATTTAATGTCAGGAAATCACCAACATCCAGAGTTGAAGCTGTTCTGTACGAAGGCATGGACTAAAGTTCCCCCATGGTGTGCAGGACTGATCAACAGTTACAGAAACGTTTAGTTGCAGTTATTGCTGTACAGGAGGTGTCACGCCAAATACTGTAAAAAAAGTTTCACATACTTTTGCCACTCACAGATATGTAATATTGGAGTATTTCCTCAGTTAATAAATGACCACTTGTAATGATTTTGTCTCATTTGTTTAACTAGGTTCTCTTTATCTTCTTTTAGGACTTGCGTTTAAATCTGATGATGTTTTAATTCATATTTATGCAAAAATATAGAAAATTATAAAGGATTTACAAACTTTCAAACACTATTGTAAGCATGTTACATAATATGTATTGTTAAGAGTTTAAAGTTTAAAACAATTATAGAACTATTGTTCATTTATTGTATTTTTACCTAAATGTATTTACTTCCAGCCCAACTGACATAATTGCCTTGTCCTACATATGTTCTCTGTAGGAATTTGGAACAAAATGTATTTCGCAAACATGGTAAATTTACATGCAAAACTTTTGGGTTGCATGTTTTTTGTGTAATTTTGGAACTTTTTAACATGATCTGATCTCATTTGATCATGTGATTGTCCACATTTTATGAATATATAATTCATGTTTTTTATGTAAATTTGATTGATATCCAAGACTATTACAATACGTTGTGTTTACTAGAAGTTTGGGAATCATGCAGTACACTTTAGGGCTCCTGGCTGTCAACGGTGAAGAAAAACGACGAAAGCAAAAACTCATTGGGCCTCATGCACGAACCGTTCGTACGCACAGATTTGTTCTTAAACTGTGCGTACGAGTGATTTAGGATCATTTGTGGCATTCAACAATGTTTTCATATCCTACGATTTTTTTCAGATACGAACAAAATTTACGAGTGGTCCGGACCTGTCGTATATTTTAGGAGCGTCAGTCTGCTGTCATCCAGACGGGATTTCTCCACTAATAACTTCATATTTCGTTATTTAGAAAATATTCTGAGTTTAAAAAAAATTAAATGCAACGACACAAATTGGTTGAATTAAAATAAAGCGGCTTCATATACACACTTTTCCTGAGGATAGAAGAGTTTGTTGAATCTGACGTGGCATGTTCGTACGAACGCTTCGTACGAACAAAAGTAAGAGAAATTTAGGATAAAAATACGAACATGTTCTTGCATGAGGCCCATTGTTTTTAAAGCCCAATTGTATGTGATTCATAATTCTTAAGCCTTGACCCAAATGTGATTATTTGTGCCCACAGCTCACACAGTAAAACACTAGTGTAAATAGTTCTGAACAACAGAGGTTGTATTTTGTTTTATTTTTGTGTGTCTGTGTACACATTTTCCCGATATCTCCTCTACCGCCCCTTCGACAAGGTGGTGGGTGTGGGCAAGAAACCGGAAAAGAGTAGATGGGAGACAGAGATGAAAGGACAAAGACTTTGGCCCCCATGAGAACAGAAAACAGCCAAGAGAAGATGATCAACACAGAGAGATAATAGAGCAAGGCATGGCCTATGGGGAGTAGTGTAATCTGAAAGCAAGAGACCAGAACTGTCAGGGGCCAGCTGATGAAATCTAACAGAAAGTAGAAGGAAAACTAAGGAAAGAACTGGAACGAGATTTTGGACCACAATTAAAAGTCTGTATGCTTTAGGTACAACCTTATTTTATCATTTGCTGGATTTCTCCCTAAGGCTTTTACATTTGTTTAGATCTTCTGAAACTGCTTTTACCTCCTAACTGCATTCAATTTATCTGTGCTTCTTCCTGTCACAGTTTACCTCCATTTTCAAACAGCAGGAAGGATATTGTGAAGCTTTAGATTTCGGTTTAGTCCTCGTTGTTGAGAACTCATTCTGCTTCTTTCAAAATTGCTTATTGCTGCTATTCAAGCCACTTCTTGTGATGGCTGTTCACCCCTAAAAGAAGTCAGGGAAAGAAAAAAAGAAAAAGTGATCTTTCAACTCATAAAACGCTGAAATGCACCCCAAAAATTCTGTGAAAGTATCATTTCACATACGAACAGTTCTACCAAGCTGCGCCCAGTAAAAATAGCAAAATTAATGTTGCCTACACAGACTTTTTTACGTATCTACAGCAAACACGTCAGAGCTAACAAATGGACCGGGTCACCCAGAACCTTGGTCTGACAGCTTCAGACACAATAAGCTATTATTCTGTTTAAAATGTAACGACACCACTCAACAGCTATCAGGAGATGTAACACAAGCTTTAGCCTGACACTGAGGTCATAACAAATTAATTGCACCTGAACCGCACCCAACCGAACCATTAAGAGTGACAATTTTTTAACCCAACAACTTCCAACAAACATTTAAAAGTTGAGTAAAGACAACTTCTTAGCTTCAAGTGACATTAACCAGCAGTTTCCTGTATCCTTGACACACTTTCCCAGCAAAAAAAAACTATCATTTTTCGAATCTAAAAACTTGGACAAAATTTATGCCAACGTGTAAAGTATTCATAACCACAAAATATCAATATTAAATCCTTTTTAGAGACATTTACGATTCTGAAAATAAATAATATCAGATTCTGGAAAACCATCAGGCGGCTGAGGAGGGGAAAACAGCACTTTACTAACACTGCATTCATCATCATCATTTTATTTAAAAGCGCCTTTCAGGACACCCAAGGACACTTAACAAACCAATACAGTGTAATACAGATCAAACATTATCAGCGACAAATTGAAATATAAAATACATAAAGATTATAAAATGCAAAATAATAAAAATACATTTAGTAAAGTTAATGATAAGCTAGTCTAAAGAGATGTGTTTTCAGGGCTGTCTTGAACAGAGAAAGGGAGGTGGTGTTTCGAAGGTCTGGCGGTAGAGCGTTCCAGAGGTGAGGGGCAGAGCAGGTGAAGGCCCTGCTCCCCATGGTGGAGAGGCGGGCAGAGGGTACATGGAGATGTAGCGAAGAGGAGGATCTGAGAGAGCGTGATGGGATGGAGATTTGTAGGAGGTCAGATAGATAAGGAGGGGCAAGGTTGTGGATAGCTTTGAACGTGAGAGTAGAATTTTGAAGATGATGCATGATTTAACCGGGAGCCAGTGGAGCTGCTGCAGGACAGGAGTGATGTGGTTATAGTAGGAGGTTTGAGTGATGACACGGGCAGCTGAGTTCTGGACCATCTGTAACTTGTGGAGAGATTTGTTGGGGAGGCCGTAGAGAAGGGAGTTGCAGTAGTCAATACGGGAAGTCACAAGACTGTGCACCAGGATGGCTGTGGAGCGGGGTGTGAGAGAAGGACGGAGACGGTTAATATTACGGAGGTGGAAATAGGCAGACCGAGTAATATTGTTGATGTGTGAAGTGAAGGAGAGAGTGGTGTCGAGGATGACACCGAGGCTCTTGACCTGAGGGGAGGGGGATAGCAGAGAGTTGTTAAGGGGGACGAGAAGATGTTCTGATTTTGAAATAGAGTTTTTGGTACCAACCAGAATGATTTCTGTTTTGTTGCTGTTTAGTTGAAGGAAATTGTTAGAAAACCAGTGATTTAGCTCATTGAGACAGTCGGTGAGGATGGAGGGTGGGTGGGTGGAGTTAGGTTTTGATGACAAGTAGAGCTGCGTGTCATCAGCATAGCAGTGGAAATGGACGCCGTATTTGCGGAAGATGTGACATAGAGGAAGGAGGGAAATGATGAAGAGGAGGGGTCCGAGGACAGAGCCTTGGGGGACACCCGTGGAGACAGGGGAAGACTGGGAACGGAAGGATTTAAGCTGAATGAATTGACTGAGGTCAGAGAGATAGGAGTTGAACCAGTCTAATGGGATACCTGAGATGCCAATGGAGGTTAGTCTGTTGAGGAGGATAGAATGACAGATGGTGTCGAAGGCAGAGCTTAGATCCAGAAGAATGAGGATGGACAGAAGACCAGAGTCAGCAGCAAGAAGAAGATCCTTAGTAATTTTTACTAGAGCTGTTTCGGTGCTATGGTGGGGGCGAAATCCAGATTGAAACTCTTCATAAATGTTGTTGTTGGACAGGTGAGAGTGAAGTTGACTAGCAACAGTTTTTTCAAGAATCTTGGAGATGAAGGGCAGATTGGAGATCGGACGAAGATTACTGAAGTTGGTAAAGTCAAGACCTGGTTTCTTGATGATGGGGGTGATGGCAGCAGATTTGAAGGCTGTGGGAACAATGCCAGAGGTCAGGGAGGAGTGGATGATATTAGTGATGATAGGGAGCAGAGACGGGAGACAGGATTTAACAAGAACTGTGGGAAATTTGTCAAGTTGACAGGATGAGTACTTGGACTTGCTGATAATGTCAGCAATGTCATCAGCAGAGGGGAGGGAGAAGACAGAGTTACCCGTATTTTCCGGTGTATAGGTCGCACCTTTTTATGTTTTTTTCAAGGCCTGCGACCTATACACAGGTGCGACTTATATATGGCTTGTTATCACTTTCGGTGAAACAAATTTTTAAATCCAGCTCATTTCACAATTACGTTCATTTATTAAGGAAAAGTTCAGCTCAGACATATATTTGCTATAATTTTTATCAAACAAATAATTGTTTTTAAGTGTTAATCTTCTTAAAAGCCTTGCTGTGCGCTCCTGTGGCAGACATTTGCAGCAGAGCTAAACGTAGGTGCGACCTATACACCAGTGCGACCTATCTAGGGATTTTTCCAATCTATTGGTGATCATTGGACAATGCGACCTATACACAGGTGCGACCTATACGCCAGAAAATACTGTAGTTATTTTTACTAGAGCTGTTTCAGTGCTATGGTGGGGGCGAAATCCAGATTGAAACTCTTCATAAATGTTGTTGTTGGACAGGTGAGAGTGAAGTTGACTAGCAACAGCTTTTTCAAGGATCTTGGAGATGAAGGGCAGATTGGAGATCGGACGAAGATTACTGAAGTTGGTAAAGTCAAGACCTGGTTTCTTGATGATGGGGGTGATGGCAGCAGATTTGAAGGCTGTGGGAACAATGCCAGAGGTTAGGGAGGAGTGGATGATATTAGTGATGATAGGGAGCAGAGACGGGAGACAGGATTTAACAAGAACTGTGGGAAATGGGTCAAGTTGACAGGATGAGGACTTGGACTTGCTGATAATGTCAGCAATGTCATCAGCAGAGGGGAGGGAGAAGACAGAGAAAGGGAGGGAGGGGGGAGTTCAACAAGGATGCTGGGGGCAGTATTTGGTCCAAGGTGTTTATGAATTGAAATAATCTTTTCATTGAAATATGACATCAGGGAGTTGCAAAATTCTGTGGAAACCATGTGAGAGGGTAGAGAGTTAGGAGATGAGACAGAACGGTGAAGGAGAGAGAACAATGTTTTTGAATTACCAACATTGGAACTGATGATGTCAGAGAAGTAGCTGGATTTGGCTTGAGAAATACTGTTCTTGTAATGGATGAGGTGGTTTGCATAAAGTTCCTTGTGAATTGTGAGACCAGATTTTTTATAAAGACGCTCTAGCCGCCAACCTTTGGTTTTCAGGGAGCGGAGTTCTGGAGTGAACCAGGGTGCAGAGTTGGAGAAGGAAACGGGCCGAGTTTTCAAAGGAGCAACAGAGTTAAGGATGTTGGTTAGGCTGGTGTTGTATAATGTGACAAGATCATCTGGGTTGGAGGAGTTGAAAGTGGAGAGGGTATTATTAATGTGAGATAAAAGAGTGTCATGGTTGATATTCTTGATATTACAGAAGGAACAGTGCGTTGAGGTTTATCTGAGGAAAAATTAAGATTAACATTGAATGAAATCATCAGGTGATCAGTAAATGGAAGTTCATCAGAAGAACAGTTAAGAGGAGAAAGTCCAGAACAGCATATTAAGTCCAGGGTGTGGCCCTGTCTGTGCGTTGGAAAGTTGATGAATTGTTGAAAGCCGCAGCTGTCCAGGCAAGATGTGAAGTCCCTGGTGAAGGGGTTGTTTTCTTCATCCATATGGACGTTGAAATCACCCAGCAGGATGACATTGGGTGAAAGAGCAGTCAGATGAGCCATTAGACCAGCAAAGTCATTCATGAAGGGGCTGTTCACTTTTGGCGGACGGTAGATTGTTGCCACCACGGTTGGTGTGGGGCCAGTGAACAGACACACAGTGTGTTCAAAGGAGGAGGAGGGGGGGGGGTGAACCTGAGTGACCTTCCAGTTCTTGCTGTGAATTATCGCGAGACCTCCTCCACGGGCCGAGGCGCGGGCCTTGGCGATGCAAACAAACCCAGGAGGAGTGGACTCGTTCAGATTAAAAAGGTAGTTTTGTTGTTGCCACGTTTCTGTTAAGCAGATGAAATCCAGTTTTCGGTCGGATATTAGATCATGAATAAGCTGACCTTTGCCCGTGAGGGAGCAAACGTTCAGAAGTCCAAACTTTACGGAGGAGCCGGTAGTAGTGACTGGAGCGTTAGCCGACGGAGCTAGGTTGGCGAACGTGCTGCGGTTAACGGTCCGAGCACTGCGATGTGAAGAATGGCGAGAGTCAGACAAGATGGAGGTTATGGGATGAGCCTTGTAAGCGTTGAGTCGACGGCGCGAGCCCCGGTGGATGTATCTCCGACGAGGATGGAAGGCAATTTCCTCAAGAGGGAGTACAGGCGGCGCGGACGGTAGGAAACGAAGACAAAGGAGCTCGACTGCTGAATAATGGAGCAGGCCAGACGCTGGGTGGTGGAGGATGAGAAGCAGCAGAGTCCAGACGAGAGCAGGCAGCAGGTAAATCCAAGTAAAATCCATGGTTGATGATGAGTAGAAATGCCCAAGCAAGGATCGGTGAAAAAACAGCAGAAAGTACTGAATAAAACAAAACAAGAAAAAAGTACGAGGAGCAGCTGCAGCTAGGTGCGCACGCGTTCTCTCCCGGAAGTATAAGTGAAGTATTCAGTGAAGGTGAGGTGCTATTGACCTCAACCAGTGATGTTGTCGGGAGATGGAAGGAATACTTCTCGCTCTCAGACCTTCTCAATCCAACCAGCACATCTTACATGGAGGAAGCAGAGTTGGGGGACTTTAGGGTTGATCTATCCATAACCGCAGCTAAGGTTGCCAAGTTAGTTAAAAAGCTCTGAGGCGGCAGGGCTCCGGGGGTGGATGAGATTCGCCCTAATTTCCTAAAGGCTCTGGATGTTGTAGGGCTGTTCTGGTTGACACACTTTTGCAACATCACATGGACATCAGGGGCAGTGCCACTGGATTGGCAGACTGGGGTGGTGGATCCACTCTTCAAAAAGAGGGACCGGAGGGTGTTATCCAATTATAAGTGCATCATTCTTCTTAGCCTCCCTGGTAAAATCTATTCAGGGGTACTGAAGAAGCGAGTTCGATCGTTGGTTGAACCTCAAATCCAGGAGGAACAATACAGGTTCCGTCCTGGCCGTGAAACACTGGATCAGCTCTTTACCCTCACTAGGGTCCTCGAGGGGTCATGGACATTTGTCCATCCAGTCTGCATGTGTTTTGTGGACTTGGAGAAGGCATTTGACCATGTTCCTCAGAGTACACTGTGGGAGGTGCTCTGTGAGTATGGGATTGGGTGCCCGTTGCTATGGGCTGTTCAGTCCTGATATAATTGGTGTGAGAGTTTGGTTCGCATTGTTGGTAGCAGTGGTGGGCAACGCTAATTAAAAAATTAGTTCCACAATTTCTAAAACGCTTATTAATTATTTTAGGTCCACAATTTCAAAAGCCCAAATGTCTTGTGAAAATTAGGGGAAGCTAATCTAATCCGCTATTTATATTAATTAATTAATTAATTTCTATTCGGCCACGAAATTAACAAAAAATAGAATGATCTTTTAATCCCTAAAACCACTTTTAAATCTCAAATACACGGGTGTGTCGCCACCGCATTTATACATAAAAGTAACCCAAATACATAAAAATAACGACTCACCGTCGAATGGTCGACACAAAACACACAATAAAATCCTCCGGCCACGTTAATTTGGCTTGAAACAGCGGGGTTCTCTGCGGATTTATCCATTAGTAACCCAGCAACCAACCAGCTAGCCACAGAGTTAGCGTCTATAGGTAGTCAACAGATTTAATGAAAAGTAACTAAAATACATAAAAATAACGACTCACCGTCGAATGGTCGACACAAAACACACAATAAAATCCTCCGGCCACGTTAATTTGGCTTGAAACAGCGGGGTTCTCTGCGGATTTATCCATTAGTAACCCAGCAACCAACCAGCTAGCCACAGAGTTAGCGTCTATAGGTAGTCAACAGATTTAATGAAAAGTAACTAAAATACATAAAAATAACGACTCACCGTCGAATGGTCGACACAAAACACTCAATAAAATCCTCCGGCCACGTTAATTTGGCTTGAAACAGCGGGGTTCTCTGCGGATTTATCCAAGTACCCAGCAGCACAAACAGCTAGCCACAGAATTAGCCCCTGAGTTCACCTCTGACCCGGAAGATGTCAAGATGGAATAGTCCATTTTTAGTAGGGGGATAAAGAAATCGACCGTTTTTTTATTGCGTATTTAATGATCGTTTTCATCGTAACTATAATTATTTTTATGTTAAATGTACATTAACAAGCAGGATCAATGTTAGGGATGTAGGTGACTGGCCGGGGCGCGGCGGGGCCGGGGCCCCATGCTGATGGGATCCCCAGGCAACGGCATCATTTACCTACATGGTAGATCCGAGTCTGTTCTCCGCTCTGCCCCCCTCCCCCCTCCAACCCTTCCTCCTCTCTGCTCTTTATGGTGGGGAAAAAGGTAAAACAAGCAGCATAAGAGCTTGTAAATAAGTTTATTGGTTTTTACTGATAGATAATTAGTTATTAGCGGTACTGCATTTTAAATAAAAATAGCACAAATCCGCTTATGAATTATAAAAGTTAGTCAATCCACAAAAACGCTGACAAAAAGTTTAGGTCCACTGTAAGCGGATTAGCGCTTTAGCGCTCCCAAGCGGTCTGACGCCCACCTTTGGTTGGTAGTAAGTCGGACACCTTCAGGGTGGGAGTTGGACTCTGCCAGGGCTGTCCGTTGTCACCGATTCTGTTCATAACTTTTATGGACAGAATTTCTCGATGCACCCAGGGTGCAGAGGGATTCTGGTCCAGTGGCCTTAGGATTCCATCTCTGCTCTTTGCAGATTATGTGGACCTGTTGGTATCATTGTGCCGTGTTCTTCAGCTCTCACTGGAGTGGTTTGCAGCCAAGTGTGAAGCGGCTGGGATGAGAATCAGCACCTCCAAATCTGAGGCCATGGTCCTCAGTTGGAAAAGGGGGGATTGCTCTCTTCAGGTTGAGGGTGAGGTTCTGCCTCAAGTGGAGGAGTTCAAGCATCTTGAGGTTTTGTTCACGAGTGAGGGAAGAATGGAGCGTGAGATTGACAGATGGATTGGTGCAGCATCTCCTGTATTGCCGACTCTGTACCAGCCCATTGCGGTTAAGAGGGAGCTGTAAGACAAAGCTCTCTGTTTACTGGTCGGTCTACATTCCTACTCTCACCTATGGTCATGAGCTCTGGGTAATGACCGAAAGAATGAGACTGTGGATACAGGTGGTTGAAATGAGTTTTCTCTGCAGGGTAGCTGGACTCTCCCTTAGAGATAGGGTGAGATGTTAAGTTATCCGGGAGAGACTTAGAGTAGAAACGCGACTCCTCCACCTTGAAAAGAGCCAGTTGAGGTGGTTCGGGCATCTGGTAAGGATACCCCCTGGGCACCTCCCTAGGGAGGTGCTTAGGGCATGTCCGACTGGAAGGAAACCCCGGGAAAAATTCAGGACATGCAGGAGACACTTAAGGTTGGCCTGGGAACACCTTGGAGTCCCCCCCAGAAGAGCTGGAAGAGGTGGCTGTGGAAAGAGGTGTCTTGGGCTCCCTGCTCAAGCTGCTGCCCCTGCGACCCAACTTTGGAACAAGTGGAAGAGATAACGGATGGATGGAAGAATTTTTAGGCTTCGTCATAAAAAAAAAATTATAATTATAAAAAAGCATGTTTATTGATGACACCAAAATAAAAACACGGACAAAAATATATATTACTGATTTTCCCCCCACAAGGTGCTCCAAATGTAAATTAAAATGAATAGATG
>JBBPBX010010345.1:38532-49308 GCA_038048925.1 Garcialebias charrua
CATTTATAGATGGCCTCCCTTCACACCTTATAGCCATCCTCTCACTCCAATATGTATTTTTTAAATAGAGAGAAAGAAAAGAGAAAGTAAGACAACAAAACAACAATTATCCACAAAAAGAGCACAAGGCAAACACACCAAACCTCCGTCCACAATCCTGCAAAGCACATGACAGAACACAGCAACGAAACATACAAGCATAAAGACTGATAATATTCATGACCTTGCAGTAGATTTCTATAAATACACATACCCATACCTACAAATATATATACAGTATACATACATATATATTTATATTCATTTATATACCCATCTACATACATCTACTATACATCCCTGCATCCATTTGTGTGTGGTTGTGAGCATGCATAAGTGAATAAGGTTCCTCCAATAGAACATTTAGTAGCGACTGTGAAGCATCAGAGACCCGTCCCCCCAAAGCCCGAGACAGACGAAGGGGCGATCAAAGCCCAAGACCCCAGGAAGGACCCCGAGCCCAGAGTCCCCAGGACCACCCGAACAGGACGAGCCACTCGTCCACTCCCCAGATCCGACCAGTGGAAGAACCGGACGAACCCCACCAGGGACCACACACAATGACCCCCCGGGGTCAACAGCGACAATACACAGGCCCCCGCCGGAGCCCGCTGCACCGACGTAGCCCCAGGGCCGGTCACCGAGGCTCGGGCACCGGGGACGCCCATCCCTCAGGTCCAGACCTGACAGGACCAGAGGACCCGAGCCCCACCAGGCAGCCACCAGGCCGAGCTGACAAACGCCCAAGCGCCCAGCCCCAGATAGTGAGGGCCCCAAGCACGCCCGTAGGCAGAGGAACACCCACCAGGGGGCCACGTGGCAGGAGCGCGACACTGGGTAGCCTCAGAAGTATCAGAGAGGGGGCAGTCCAAGTCCCAGCCTGACACTTAAACATTCATACACAGACACACTCATTCAGACCCACCCTCATCCTCACCCTCAGTCACAGAAAGACAAACAATAACGACACGCTCCATTCATAATCCCGATGCACACTCTATACCCCCTAGGTCCAAGACATGTACCTGCTCCCTACATGGGGCAGCCCACATCCAAACCCAGGAGGTAGACCCATTCATTCTGGGGTGGAGAGCAGCAGACGTCCCAAGATCCGGCACACCCCGCGCCCCGCCGACAGGACAGGACACCCGAGTCCAAGCAGCCCCAGAGGGAGCGCACTGCCAGCCCCGCCCACGGCGAACCCGCAGGCCCCGAACCCCCCCACACCCCAGCACAACCCCTGACGGCCCACCCCCAGAATGTCCGCAAGGCAACCAGGGGGTAAGAGAAAAATAAATAAATAATATATAAATAAATACATAAATAAATAAAATTGAAATTAACAAATCAAGACCCCGACACACACACCCCCGCCCCCAAATGTACTGTTGGTGAGTGTTGTTGTAAAGTGTATTTAAAAGGGAAAGAGAAGGAGCAAAGGCTGGCATTATACCAGTTTCCCCTCCACTCCAACTCTAACCCAGGCCCTAATTGTCTAGATGCATAATGTTGAGTGAGCATAGGCATGGGGGCGAGATTGATGTCATCCCGCCACCCATAGCCATAGTGCTCACTCCATTCCCTATATGTGACTTTTATGAAGATGTTTATGAATGAATGTCTAAAGTGTATATAAAATTGAGTCCCAGGTGCTCTTAACAACAGAGATGTAAAACCATTGCAGCACACCCGAGACCCAAATTCCCTACATGTATTAATTTAAGATGAAGAGGGCGGAGGTGCGTGTTGAGGGATGGGGAGAAAAATATCTGCAGGAACAGTGCTCCCACAGCGAGTCAGCTCCCCCGCTGACCCTGCTTACCCCCCCAGCTCGCCAAGGTCCACCCAAGGAGTGAGGTAAAGGAAACACCTCTCCGACCGCCAGGACATTGAGCCAAGACCAGAGAGGGACACGGCCCCGAGGGTAGTTTAACCATTTTAGTAAAAATAAATTTGATGACCATGTTACATTACTGTAGAAAACATATAACACTCGAGCTAAATGACACACAAGATTTAAACACTGTTTACATAATAGCATTACATCTTCTGATTTTGTCACAGCTTCCTCGACTGCTCTTGGAGATTTAAAAATGTAATCAGTCAGAGAAAGGTAACTGTGTGGATTGTTGAACAGAAGAGCTGCTTCTAGCCTCCTCACTGCTTCCCCCGAGTTTGGGCTGTAGCAGTGGTGTTGCCCCACTTCTCACAAATATCCAGGCTGGACCAGAGGTTCCCTCATCATCATCACCTCCTGCTGTGTCCTGTGCAGTGGAAGAAAATGTCTCTTAAAGGTGAAGTCTGCAGTTTCTGTAGAACATCAGCACTTAGAAAAAATTTCAACAAACAAAGTATTCTGATCCCTCCCCCTCAGAGCCATATATGGCTCTGCCCCCTTGTGGTCTGTTGAAATTCAAATTCAAGCTCTGTTTTTATTGGCTGATTCAAATTCAAGCTCGGTTTTTATTGGCTGGTTACAAACTTTGTTTTTATTGGCTGGAAAATGGCGGGTCACTTTTTCTTTTTAGAAATGCTTATTTACCACCTGGAGAAGCAAGGGGACAATATTTTTTTTTTTTTTTTCAGAGATTACCTCTCTAACATCAATCTAGTGACAGAGTGAAGAAATATGTTAAAAATATATTGTTAGAAAACTTACATATAGCAGCTTTAAGGGCTGCTACAAACTGAGGTTCATAAAACAATATAGCAGGCATCTGTTGAATATAAAAAGTTAATATTGTCTGATAATTAACAGGTTTGACTTCAGTTCAAGTTTTGTACACAGAGTCTGAAGAACTTTCTGGTATTATATCTTACTGAATGTGGCATCAGAGCATTTTTCTGCAGGACCAATTTCTTTTTAATGAGTTTTAACAAGTAGCAAAGATTCAGATGCAGCTAAATCTGCTCAAACCCAACAATGATTGAATAATCATCTGTAAGAATAAATCCTTTGTTAAACATATAATATCAAGAATATCAACCATGACACTCTCTTATCTCATATTAATGTTACCCTCTCCACCTTCAGCTCCTCCAACCCAGATGATCTTGTCACATTATACAACACCAGCCTAACCAACATCCTTAACTCTGTTGCTCCCCTGAAAACCCGGACTGTTTCCTTCTCCAACTCTGCACCCTGGTTCACTCCAGCACTCCGATCCCTGAAAACAAAAGGTCGGCGGCTAGAGCGTCTTTATAAAAAATCCGGTCTCACAATTCACAAGGAACTTTATGCAAACCACCTCGTCCATTACAAGAACAGTATTTCTCAAGCCAAATCCAGCTACTTCTCTGACATCATCAGTTCTAATGTTGGTAATTCAAAAACATTGTTCTCTCTCCTCCACCGTTCTGTCTCATCTCCTAACTCCCTGCCCTCTCACATGGTTTCCACAGAATTTTGCAACTCCATTATGTCATATTTCAATGAAAAGATTATTTCAATTCATAAACACCTTGGACCAAATACTGCCCCCAGCATCCTTGTTGAACTCCCCCCTCCCTCCCTCCCTTTCTCTGTCTTCTCCCTCCCCCCTGCTGATAACATTGCTGACATTATCAGCAAGTCCAAGTCCTCATCCTGTCAACTTGACCCATTCCCCACAGTTCTTGTTAAATCCTGTCTCCCGTCTCTGCTCCCTATCATCACTAATATCATCCACTCCTCCCTAACCTCTGGCATTGTTCCCACAGCCTTCAAATCTGCTGCCATCACCCCCATCATCAAGAAACCAGGTCTTGACTTCACCAACTTCAGTAATCTTCGTCCGATCTCCAATCTGCCCTTCATCTCCAAGATCCTTGAAAAAACTGTTGCTAGTCAACTTCACTCACACCTGTCCAACAACAACATTTATGAAGAGTTTCAATCTGGATTTCGCCCCCACCATAGCACCGAAACAGCCCTAGTAAAAATTACTAACAACCTCCTTCTTGCTGCTGACTCTGGTCTTCTGTCCATCCTCATTCTTCTTGATCTAAGTTCTGCCTTCGACACCATCTGTCATTCTATCCTCCTCAACAGACTAACCTCCATCGGCATCTCAGGTACCCCGTTAGACTGGTTCACCTCCTATCTCTCTGACCGCACTCAATTCATTCAGCTTAAATCCTTCCGTTCCCAGTCTTCCCCTGTCTCCACGGGTGTCCCCCAAGGCTCTGTCCTCGGACCCCTCCTCTTCATCATTTACCTCCTTCCTCTAGGCCACATCTTCCGCAAACATGGCATCCATTTCCACTGTTATGCTGATGACACGCAGCTCTACTTGTCATCAAAACCTAACTCCACCCACCCGCCCTCCATCCTCACCGACTGTCTCATTGAGCTTAATCACTGGTTTTCTAACAATTTCCTTCAACTAAACAGCAACAAAACAGAAGTCATTCTCGTCGGTACCAAAAACTCTATTTCAAAATCAGAACATCTTCTCGTCCCCCTTAACAACTCTCTGCTATCCCCCTCCCCTCAGGTCAAGAGCCTCGGTGTCATCCTCGACACCACTCTTTCCTTCACTTCACACATCAACAATATTACTCGGTCTGCCTATTTCCACCTCCGTAATATTAACCGTCTCCGTCCTTCTCTCACGCCCCGCTCCACAGCCATCCTGGTGCACAGTCTTGTGACTTCCCGTATTGACTACTGCAACTCCCTTCTCTACGGCCTCCCCAACAAATCTCTCCACAAGTTACAGATGGTCCAGAACTCAGCTGCCCGTGTCATCACTCAAACCTCCTACTATAACCACATCACTCCTGTCCTGCAGCAGCTCCACTGGCTCCCGGTTAAATCACGCATCATCTTCAAAATTCTACTTCTCACGTTCAAAGCTATCCACAACCTTGCCCCTCCTTATCTATCCGACCTCCTACAAATCTCCATCCCATCACGCTCTCTCAGGTCCTCCTCTTCACTACAACTCCATGTACCCTCTGCCCGCCTCTCCACCATGGGGAGCAGGGCCTTCACCTGCTCTGCCCCTCACCTCTGGAACGCTCTACCGCCCGACCTTCGAAACACCACCTCCCTTTCTCTGTTCAAGACTGCCCTGAAAACCCATCTCTTTAGACTAGCTTATCATTAACTTTACTAAATGTATTTTTATCTTCCATTTTATATCCTTTATGTATTTTATATTTCAATTTGTCGCTGATAATGTTTGCTCTGTATTCACTGTGTTGGTTTGTTAAGTGTCCTTGGGTGTCATGAAAGGTGCTTTTAAATAAAATGATTATTATTATTATTATTATTATTATTATTATTATTACATAATGTTTAGAAAACACTTTTGTAAGATCTAAATGTTGAGAGGCACATCAGTCAGGAAAGGTAATATAATAATATAAACATTAGATAAAGGCTAGCATTAGCATGCTAGTTCCACAAGCAAATTCACCAGTTGCCAATTTTAGAATAAATAGTCAGCTGAAGGTTTTTTCACAAACAACCATCTAAAATTTGATAGGCATATCAGTCAGAAATGCAAATAGACATTAGATAAAGGGCTTTTCAATTACCTGCAGCCAGCCTGCTTGTCACAGCACGACTCATTTCCCAGGGGGAAAAAAGGACTGGAAGTACAATGATCGGTAGGCAGAGCTCCTGTTGGACTGTTCAGGGCATTGAAAACTGCGCCCAGCATCGTCCCATTGTTTTGTAACATCATGGAATAACTGCGGATGCGCCATTTATAACGACAGTCTATGGATAAGATCCATGCGCCCCAAAATAGGAAATACGTCATCAATCAGAAAATGTTTTTTGAAACAAACAATTTAACTCATCATTACTCATAAAATATTTATCTTACACAACTAAAAACATATACAGAATGCATATATTTTGAAATATTTTTATTTTATTATTTCATTTTTATAATTTTTTTTAAGTCTTCAATGTAAAATGGTCCAGAAGTCCAGTGGGGCTGCACCCTAGCGCTCCCTATTGGCCTCCCGCCCCTGATATATATTGTTTAAAATTTCACTCCTGTGTGCCCCCTATTTTATTCCAACACTTACAGATCAGTGATATATCATGAAATATGTACCACATTTATTGTATGCCATCAGTGAGCACTTCTACACACATTTCTATTGTTATTTAACTTTTGACTCCAGTGTGCCCCCTGCATAATTTAAACTGTTATATGTCAATGATAGACCATCTGATATTTTCCAGATTTATTGTGCATCATCTGTGGACACTTCTAAACACACTGATATGGTTGTTTAACATTTGACTCAAGTGCGCCCCCTACATTATTCCAGCAGTTACAGATCAGTGACACATCAAACCATCTGCACAGATTTATGGTGCTTCATCAGTGAGCACCTTTGGACACATTGGTATTGTTGTTGAAAATTGTACTCCAGTGCGCCCCTATCTCAGTGATACATAATCCCATCTGTATCAGATTTTGATCAATGAGCAGGGAAAGTTCTGAAGGAATGTGCGGACCAGCTCTGTGAGGTGCTGGCTGACATCTTCACCACCTCACTTTCACTGGAGTCAGTTCCCACCTGCCTGAAGACCGCGACCATCATCCCAGTCCCAAAGAGCTCCACAGTGACTGGTCTGAATGACTATAGACCGGTGGCCCTCACCCCGATAGTCGCTAAATGTTTTGAGAAACTGGTCATGTCCCACATCAAGACAACCGTCAACATCAACGAGGACCCTCATCAATATGCATACCGTGAGAACCGATCAACAGAGGACGCCATCTCCTCTGTGGTCCACACTGCTCTCACCCACCTGGATCAGAAGGACTCATACGTGCGCATGCTCTTTGTGGACTTCACATCTGCCTTCAACACCATGATCCCCCAAACTCTGATAGACAAACTATCCACACTTGGACTAAGCCCCTCCATTTGTAACTGGGTACTAGACTTCTTAACAAACAGACCACAGTCCGTGAAGATCCACAACTTCTCCTCCTCCACCATTACCCTCAGCACTGGCTCTCCTCAAGGATGTGTGCTGAGCCCTCTTCTGTTCACTCTGCTCACATATGATTGTACAGCCACACATCCAGGCTGTCATATTGTTAAGTTTGCAGATGATACAGCGGTGGTGGGATGCATCACAAACAATGATGAGTCCAGCTACAGACAGGAGGTGGAACACCTGGAGAGCTGGTGCAAAGAGAATAATCTTCACATGAATGTGAAGAAGACAAAGGAGATGATTGTGGACTTCAGAAGGAACAAACACACCCACGCCCCACTGAACATAAGTGGATCTGCGGTGGAGGTGGTCTCCAGCTACAAATACTTGGGTGTACACTTGAATGATAACCTCAGCTGGAGCAACAACACCACCAGCCTTCTGATCTGTTTTCTTGTTGCTGTGTTCATCTGTGACCATCTGCTCATAAAGACTCATGTTCGTGCTGCTGTTTATAATGATGTTTTTCTACTACATTAGGGCTTAGTGTATTACTAGTTGATGTTTCTCTTAGTTAATCCTAGGTGTTATCACTGTTTTTTTCTTGCATTTGTTGCTGGATGTAACTGGGACCCCGTGTACATAATCTCGTTTTCATCACATGTACCACATGCGGTGCAAATGACAATAAAGACTCTCTGACTCTGACTCTGATGAGCACTTCCAGAAAAATTGGTATTGTTGATTCATGACATAACTTAAGCCCCACGAACTCACACAAGAAACTCACGATTATTAGGTGACTCTTTCAGCTGACACCTGTGTAACATACAAGACTGAAACTGTATTTGCTAATCTAAAAAAGCTAAGTCTGGTCCTCTGGACATTCTGTCCAGAGGACCAGACTTAGCTTTTTTAGATTTTTCTACCTGGATTATTGAGCATGCATCAGTGTATTCGCTAACTGTTTTTGGCAAACTGGTGCGGGATGGGCATGAGAGCATTCAAGGTGGCGACCGAGCGGACGAACTGGAGCTCTCGGGGTCGCCACAATAAGGCCGGAGCGGCGCTAAGCTGCGAGGGCCTTAATGCTGCTTGCAGCTTTAATTGATGGTTTTCTCCTCAGACTGGGAGCCCATGAACTTTACAGGTGTAAACCTTATTCATGTTCCAGTCTGAGGTCTGGATGGACAGAGAGCTGCTGATGTGGAACATCTGGTCTGGTCTCTGAACAGCCATGCTGGTAGAGACCCCACTGCTCACTGGACTCCCACCAACCAACCAGCTCACATCTGCAAAAGGCCCAGACTGACTGGACAGACGGACCAGAGAGCTTTGAGCGGAGCTCAGAACTGGATGGAGGGAAGACTGTCAGGGAGGTTGAGCCTGAGAGGACAGAAGACAAGATTAAAATAAAGAGACACAAAACTGAAAACATTTCAAAACATGAAGTCTGACAGTATGAGAGTAAAAACTTGACTGTATGAATTATTTTAATGTGGATCAAAATCTAATGTAAAATCAAAAGTCCATCGTAGGCTACAAAAACTTCTGTCTTTAGTTTTAAATTAATAGATTGTTGTGTTTAATCTACAGTTTATTAAGCTGCTTGTTTTACATCTAGTAAAAACAAAGCAAGACGATCTTGATTAGCCTAATATTACGATATAAACCACACCCTCCACGCAGTTGTTGGCGGTAATGCACCAAACTATTTTTTCCCAACAACAATAAAAAATAACCTACAAGATTATGAGTTTTCAAAAAAATATATATATACTGTAGCTGTATATCTCTTCTACTTTCTACTTTTTCCGCAGATAGATACGTTTTCTGTAGTACTGTACTTCTTTCAGACGTGCTGCACTCACTGCAGTTCTTCTCATAAACAGATCGCGTCGCTGCTGAGCATATAATACCGCTGCACAGCTAAAACAACACCAGAAGAAGAAGTGTCCGGAAGTACTTCTTTTACGCTAACAAAGATTAGAAATGTGAGGTATTGTGCTGTACTTTTAGACTACGATTTAATTTTCTGTAGCTTTTCATTTTCTTGATTTCAGTTCGTCTGTACCGTTCCGAAACTATTATTTAAACTTTAGCTAACAGAGATGAGGAGTCATCAGGCTGAACAACGAGAGGAAGAGGCTGCTGAAGAAATGTCCGAGTTTCTGGAAACAACAGATGAAGAATATAAACAGGAACGATGTCGTTTAAAGGACAAACTGCAACACAACAAAATCCGAGATGCTGTTTTCAACCCAGAAGTTCTGCGTCACAGATTAGGTTAGTATCTAAACAGCTTTTCAGTGACGTTGATTTTAGTTGGATTTGCGACTTATTCATTCATTCAACCTTTATTTAGGTAAATCTCATTGAACCTCGTGGACTCATTTACAAGAGCAACCTTGTCCAGGGTGTACCCCGCCCCTCACACAGGATTGCTGGACATGGGTACTGGCGACCCCCGTGACCCAAAAATGGAAGAAGCGGGTAAAAGATAATGGATGGATGATTTTAATTGCAGTTCTATTTCGTATTGGCTGTCGCCCTTTAGCTCCGCCTATAGGTCTTTTGCACGTGACGTCACAGCTCGTGTCACGTAGGTACCGGGCGCCATGTTGTGTGGATGTTGACTTCGTGAGCATTACTGATAGCAGCGTAGATCTGAGTTAGCTTTAGTTCTATTGTGCTTTTTAATTCGAAAATGGGTCATTGGCGTTGCATCAAAGGCTGTTCGAGTAAAACAGGACACTCTGGCATAAAGTTTTTCCGGTTTTCCGTCTATAGAAAAGACCGTGGACAGCAAATGGAAGATCTAAGCAGGAGACGCAGGTTGTCCTGGGTTGCAGCTGTCAGGCGCAAGGACATCACATTCAATCAGATGTCAGCAAACATGCGTGTTTATTCACTGCATTTTCATAAAGGTAAGCTGATTGTTTACTTTATGCTTTGTTTCTCTATCCTGTGATGCTACAGTTAGCTAAGTATCGTCTCCTTTTCCACCTCAACCTTAGTCACCAATGACACCCAGTGGTGAACACAACAAGTACTTTATTTATATCCTATTTATACAATACAGTACAGTACTTACATGAACAAATAATGAACTAAAGTAAAGTAAACTTTATTTATATAGCATCTTTGACAGATATAAAATTACAAAGTGCTTTCCAAAAAGATTTAGTAATCCCTACTAAAAGGCTGTTACAATAATCCAACCGAGAAGAAATAAAAGCATGGACAATCATTTCTAATTCTGTTTGAGATAAAATAGCTCGCAGCTTTTAAATGTTCCTTAAATAATAAAAACACTTGTGAACTAACAGTTTGTGACCAGGTGTGAAAACAGAGCTAAGTCATATTTAGACTATAACTACTGTCTAAGTCTTCATTTCTCTCATCACAGCTGTCACCTGTCATTTATCTGTCATCTCTATGTGATTGCAGGTCAGCCAGCTTATGAGATGATCGAAAGTGATGCAGACTGGGCTCCATCTCTACATCTCGGTCACACTGAAGTTAAACCGAGTGACGCAGGACGCTGTGCAAGACGGCTTAAACGACACCAGCAACGTAACAGCACATCACAGGAAGCTTGAGTTAGTGGCACAGCAGGATGAAGACGTTTGTGGCCATCATGTCCTGGAGGAAGCTGAGGTTCAGCTGGAATGCGTTTCAGACTGATGAATCTCAACAAATTGCTGAACAGGGGACTGTCACAAATTGTGTCACAATTATATACAATCCTGCAACCTTCTATTGTGTGGCCAGACAGAGACACATTGCGTAAAGTTATGCCACATGAGTTTTCAAAGTCAAAGTCAAAGTCAACTTTA
>JBBPBX010010346.1:9141-20156 GCA_038048925.1 Garcialebias charrua
GACTTCTTAACTAATTTTCTATTTAATTAAATTGTCCTTTGTTGGTGACTTCAAACTGGACTGGAAGTCTCCGGTCAGTGAAGAATTAAAAAAATGTTCTTTGTCACTTACTCAGATCATTGACACCCACACCAGACCAAACAAAGATGCCTTGAACGATCATCCATATTAGACCTCTTTTTAACAAATATAATACATTTCCTGGGTTGGATGTTTTTGCAGAATATATGAGTGATCATTGCATTATCAGCATCATCAGAGATGCTAAACTGTCTCGCACCAAGCGCAAGCTAATTCAAAATACAAAGTAGGGACATGAAATGTTTCAATCAACAGGCTTTTCTTGGGGATCTGTTTCATTTTGACCGGCAACATTTTTTTCAAACAGATGACGTGAATTTTGCTAGGGATTACTTTCAGAACATTTTCATTTACTTTGTAAATAAACATGCCCCTTTCTGCCAGTTCAGAAAAAAAGGAGGAAGATATTCTGGCTCAAACACTGATTGGTTGTATTTTCGACAGCTGCAGAGTCATTGTACAGCTTCCATCAAAGCCGCAAAATGCAAACGCTTCTTATCTCAGACGTCCAAAGATCTGAATGACCCTAAAAGATTCTGGGAAACCATTGCAGTAAACCCTCGCTAATTTGCAGTTCGTTTATCGTGGATTCACTCTATCACGTTTTTCAAAATAAGATTGGACATACAATTGGCTGATTGATGGTTGAGCAACATGATTGGCATGAATGTTTTAATTTAAAATAAATTATTTTTAATTATTTAGTAACTGCTGCACATTTGTGCAGCCCAGAGCAGCAGAAAAATATTCCTCCTGCTGCTTTGTACAGCCCTTACTGATGCAGGATAAACTTCCTGCTGCAGTCAAACAGCTCATCAGATGTTCAGCGTGCATAGTGGAGAAGTGGGCATGGCCAAGAACACCTGCAAGTTGCAAAAGAGCAGAGAAGGAAGGAAGATGAAATCATGACATTCGATCTTTTATAGCGTTTAGAGTTGAGAAACATTGTTTAGAATATTGCAAGATTGTGGGAAGGGTTTATAACGCCTTAACATATATCTGTATAAATAATCAAATAAACTACTACTTACTACTTGTACTACTATTCCTACTTTTCAGTTTTTCACTTATCGCAGGTCTTCAAGGTATGCATCCCTGCGATAGACAAGGGACTACCGTAAAAACCGGTCTATAATACGCAGTATTTTTGCTAATTTGAATGTCCAGCGTATTAAACATCGAAGAGTATTATTTATGGATTTTTTCCCATATTTTTAGACTCATTTTTCGCTCTGATTCTTCGTTTTTCATTTTTGGCGAAAATGGTGCAGTACCAGTTTCGGCCGCTATAGAGGCGCTGTAGGCAGCAGCCAGCAGAGGACTCAGAGAGTGAAGAGGAAGAGGGGCCACTTCCAGAAGTTTCTACTTGCTGTGTCCGAAAAAAGCCTCCTTTGGTCGGACTGACTCTGTCGCTGCCCGCTCCCTGCTGTGGATGTAGCTGCTATTAGCTGTGAGGTTCGCTGTTTTTGTTTGCAAGATACCACTCATAAACCACACCGCGGATTTTTAAATCCAGCTGATTTCACATTTGGTTCAGCTCAGGAGCCCGTCTGCTATAGTGAGGTAAGAAATATATTTTTAAGCGTTTATTTAGCTAAATTTAAAGAAACAAAGCGTCCGGTTTGACCCGCCTGGCGCCTGCATAAAAGTCAGCGAACTTTTTTTTTTTAAATCCAGCTGATTTGAACATTTCGTTAAACTCAGGAGTACGTCTACTATTAAGTCAGCTCAGAAATATATTTTTTAAGCGTTTATTTAGCTAAATTTAAAGAAAGAAAGCGTCCGGTTTGACCCGCCTGGCGCCTGCCTAAAATTCAGCGAACTTTTTTTTTTTAAATCCAGCTGATTTGAACATTTCGTTAAGCTCAGGAGCCCGTCTGCTATGAAGTCAGCTAAGAAATATATTTTTTCTCGCAAAGAAATAATTGTTTTACCGTGTTTCCTTGTGAAGATCTTCGTACTCGCTTGCTTCTGTCGCCGCCATCTTGATTAGGGCAAATGAGGCGCTGACGCGTCGCGTGGTGATGACGCGTATTAAACTCCGAGGCGTATTGTGTACGTTTTTTTCTTGATTATTGTTAATAATTGGACAAAGCGGATTAAACACCGGAGCGTATTTTCCTCCGGCGAATACGGTACTGTAAATACATTCCTGGCAGCTCCCTTTCATCTGACTTGCCACCACAACTACGGTACTTGTTAAATGTTCCTGTGGCAAATAAACATGAGATCCTAAATTGTTTCAATAGACATTTCATTGCTTCTAGTTCCTTATTTGCCACAAGCTGTGTTTCCATCCATTTTCATTTCGAATTTTGAGCTAATTTTTGAAATCTCGCAAATATGTAAATACAAATTAATGCGAAGCAGAAGTGTTTCCATCTGCTGGCTTGTAGCGCATCTACCAAGCCACGCACAGCGTCATTACGTCAGACGTCAGCGTCATTACGTCAGACGTCAGCACTGCGCATGTCTACAGTAAACAGGAAGTAGCGGTTGAAAACAGAACCCGGCCACACATCTCGTCAAAATGGAGAGAATATTTCAGGTACGTGTTGCTATCGGGCAAGTTGTATTTATTCTGTCATGCAAACTAGTTTTAGCGATGTTACATGTTGTCCGGAGCGGAAACAGCTGATCAGTCACGTGACGTGAATGTTCGCTACGGCAGAACTGTGTCGGAAAATCTGTTTCCATCTGTCGTTTTGCGCATCTGCTCATTTTCGAAGCTCCCAAAAACCACCTCAAGCGAGCGTATAAACTTTTTGGCGAATTTGAGGAAGTAAATACGGATTTTGCCGTTTCCATTAAGCTTTTCTGCTGCGATACTTCAAAATGCGCAGCTAGAAACCTTGATGGAAACACGGCTACAGTTACTAATGGAAAACCAGTTACCGTACTTCTCCTTTAAGCCAATCGCACTACACACTACACTACAAATTAACATCTTGTTGTTATGCTGATGATACACAGTTGCATTTGTCCATGAAACACAATCAATCAATCAATCAATCAATCTTTATTTATAGAGCCCTTTTCAGCAGCCAGAAGGTGCACAAAGTGCTGAACAATACAGAAATAAAACAAACAATAAAAAATAACAATAAAAAACAGCCAGTTAAAAATTAAAAACAATTAAGACCTAACAAGAATGTCAAAGAACTACTAGGTATTAAAAGCCTGCCTGAATAAAAAGGTTTTAAGATTAGATTTAAAAGACTCCATATGAGTGATGGAGCGCAAGTCCAGAGGTAGCTTATTCCAGAGACTGGGTGCAACGACAGAAATGAATCCAATTAGTTACTTACTGTAGACTACAAGCATGTCTTAAAGACATAAAAACCTGGATGACTTAATTTTCTTGTTTAAAATTCAATCAAGACTGAGGTTTAGGGTTTGGGATCCGAGCATTTTAGGAATACATTTTGCAGCCTATCACCCTCCTTGAATGGCACTAATCTGGCCTCCAGTTCTAATGATGAAAATCTTGGTATTATTTTTGATCAGGGCATGTCTTTTAACCCCCACATTAAAAGCATTACTAGAACTGTCTTCTTCCACCTGTATAATCTTGTTAAAATTAGAAACATCTTATCTAAAAATGATGCAGAAAAACTGGTTCATGCATTTATCACGTCTGGGCTGGAATATTGCAATGGTTTGTTATCCGGGTGTCCAAATACTTATTTAAAAAGTCTTTGTTTAATCCAAAATGTTGCTGCCAGAGTCTTGACTGGAGTTAGTACGAGATCATATCTCTCCAGGTTTTGCTTCTCTCCATTGGCTCCCTGTCAAATTTGGATTTGATTTGACAGATTGATTTTTGATTTTCAAAATCTTACTTCTAACTTACAAAACTATCAACAACCTAGGTCCATCTTATATTAGAGATCTATTGTTCCATTTTTTGCTAAAAGAGCACTTTGCTTTCAGACTGCAGGCTTACTTGCGGTTCCTAGAGTTTCCAAAAGCAGACTGGGAGGAAGATCTGAAAGTTATGCACCATAACTCATGTTCCCTGAAGGAAGGGAATGAGGTGCAACACTATTGCTTTGGGAAATTGCACCCCCGCGCGATTACCTGAAGGAATACATTCACGCCTTTACGGCAGGGGGCGTCAGCGTCACCCCAGAGACCCCGCCCTCTGCGTACTTAAGCTACGGACGCCCATCCTACTTTCTCCAAATGCACTTCACTGAGCTTCAGCATTGAAAAGGGCCAACTGTGTTGCACCTCGTTCCCTTCCTTCAGGGAACATGAGTTATGGTGCATAACTTTTAGTTCCCTTTTCAGTCAGGTCTCTCGGTGCAACCTATTGCTATGGGAACGTAATTCATTCACGCCCTTGAAATGCTCAGTAAAATGCATGCTTGTGGGAACATCTGCCTTTATACATTAGGCATCTCTCAGCCGCACTCTACTGTGTATTAGAGAGGACAGCCTGAGTGACGTCACACGCAGTAATGTCCAAACTATAATGTTTTGCAAAAGTGTTCGTTGAGCTCCAGTTCGTAGCCGCACAGATGTCTGCAACTGGTACACACTTGAACAGTGACCACGAGGTGGCCAAGCCTCGAGTAGAATGGGCACGTACCCCAGAGGGCACCTGTTGACCTTTGCTACTGTACGCCCTCTTAATGGCCTCAGTCACCCAGTGTGAGAGGCATTTTTTGACAGGGCCCTGCCAGTAGCTGGGATGGCAAAACATACAAACAGTTGGTTTGTTTTCCTCCAATCAGCTGTATTTTCAATGTAAGCACCTAAAGCCCTAACGGAGCAGAGTGCTCTCAGCCTCCTCTGTTCCTCAGTGAGGACAGGAGCAGGAGGAAATGAAGAGAGTTCAAAGTCCAAACTTCTGGGATTCAAAGTCAGAACATTTGGGACATATGCAGGATTAGGCCGTAGGGTGAGCTTTGACCCGTCAGGGACAAATCTGGTACACATTGGGTGCACAGACAAAGCATGGAGGTCGCCCACACGTTTCGCTGAGCAAAGAGCCAGGAGCAAAGCGGTCTTATAAGATAGCAAATATATCTTAATCTCGCTTAATGGTTCAAATGGGGGCTCACAGAGAGCACTCAGGATCAATTGGAGATCCAAATCAGGGGTCAAGTTCCTGCTGGGAGGTCGCTTCCTCAGTACGCCCTTCATGAACCTTATCATGAGAGGGTGTGCACCGGGCGTCCCCCCACCCCCCCTCCCCAGCCTTCATGGCATGCTGGGATGGCTGACAAAAACACTTTAATTGTGGAAAAAGAGCGGCCTTTCTCCACCAGGTCCTATAGAAAGGTAAGAAGCTGGACTAGGTCACAGGAATAAGAAATAATATTCCTTTCCATGCACCAAGCTTCAAAAACACACCATTTACAAGTATAGAGAGTCTGTGTTGACATCGCTCTTGCCCCCTGTATTGTGTTTACCACGTTGCTGGGGTGGCCTGAGGCCATCAGTTTGTACCTCTCAGCAGCCAAGCTGAAATTTGCCACAGTCCCGGGCGTAAGCAGAGAGGATGTTCTTGTTGTTTAGGTAGCAGGTCTCTGAAAAGGAGCAGATGTCCATGTTCTGGAATTAAACACACCTCCAAGGGCCCTGGGCCTTGTGGCTCCTTGGGGGCCAACGATATTAGGGAGGGGACCTTCCAGTAAATGTGCTCCCACACCACCCGAACCGGGGATGCTAGTGGACAGGTGCAATGCATTGTCCCTGGTGGACAACCTTGGGCCAGAATGTTTGCTTTTTCTCTGTTTAGTGAGAGGCACGGAGTGAGTGTAGGTTTTGTATGCGAACAGACCTCCGGATTCCAGGCCGCTCCATGGCCAGGTCTGGTTCACAAGCCTCCGGCTCCGCCATTACTCTGGAGCAGGTTATGACTCCAGGGAGCTGTGTCGGGCACGTTTTCTCTAAGGACGTGCTTTGACCAAGGTGGTGGTGACTCATATGCCCAGAAATACGGTAATCGGCATGCTTTTTTGCAATATTATGACTGAGTTACAAAGCTCCCGATGAGGGGATGCCATTCAAAAGCACAGCTGAGCTAGTGCATTGAGCTCTGTCACACATTCGAGGTTCACTGTTGGTGCATGACCTGCTGTCTTTACAAGATGAAAAGTTAGTTCCAGTGTGAGGATCTAAAACTGCACGAAACACCTTTTTCTGCCAGCGCCTATAAGCCTGGATGATGTCATTAAGTCCAGGCTTTCTCGGACATGAGGAAGAAGTATCTGATCCGACCCAGGTGCATTTCCTGCTTTGTAACAACATTTGTTTACAAAACCCGCAACATTATTGCTGTCTCTTTTGTCAGCATGTGAGTCTGGCTCGGGCCTGTGGGCCTCTGTTGTAGCCCCCATGTTATTCATTGCCGTCATCCCCTGAAATGCGTCTGGGAGCCATAACAGTGTGTTGTCATGGCCACCCTGTTCTGTCGGCACGTCCCCGGGCATGCGGACGTGTTGCAGGCTTGAGGAATTTGTGTATTGTCGGCCCTCTGAGTTCCGACGGTGTGGGGTTGAAAAGTGTGTCCCTCTCACCTGGCCTCGTGAGAGCCGGTTTACCTGTTTGCAGACGCCTCGGGGTCTGTCTGCTGCAGACAGTCCTGCGGCAACCTGCTGGGGCTTATTGTTCTGATCTAGTACCCCGTGAACCGCAAGGAAAGGGGAGTGACAACCCCCACCCTTTACAGCGATCGTTATCAGAGGGGAGCTACGTTGTTGATGTTGCTGTTTTTTTTCTTTGAGTCAAGAAACAGGGCAAAACTGTTCTTTGAATTTTTATTTTGTGTTTTGTGCAACAACCTTTTGACTTTATTTCACATACATCAGAACATTTATGTTTTGTACATACATCAAAGTCACCAGCTTTTTGTACTCTTTTACAAATAAAGTCTGGACGTAAAATTTGGCTCCCGTACCACCTGGGCAGACGAGCCGACAGAGCTGAGCAGAGGGCCTGTTTCATCAGACTCGCTTCTGTCCCGTGTCACAATTCGCCAAAGAGGTCCTCTGTTGGACCGCTTGGCGGGGTACGAACCTGTTCCTGCTCCAGGACTAACCAACCTGAGGTGGGCCCGGTAGGGGTCTCTGCCGGTGCTCTCCCTCGTACGCCGGCCTCTTCTGCAGAGGATGACATGTGGTTGAGCGGGAAGAGGGATGCCCAACATGCCCCTCTGACCATCAACAGCACCACAGTGGAGAGAGTGGACAGCACCAAGTTCCTGGGAGTGCACGTCTCAGAGGACCTGTCCTGGAGCAGGAACACTGCATCACTGGCCAAGAAGGCTCACCAGCGCCTCTACTTTCTCCGCAAGCTGAAAAGGGCTGGAGCTTCAACCCCCATCATGTGCACCTTCTACAGGGGTGCCATAGAAAGTGTCCTGACCAGCTGCATCACGGTGTGGTTTGGTGCATGTACTGCATCCTGCCGCAAGAGCCTCCAGCGCATCGTGAGAGCAGCTGAGAAGATTGTCGGCACCTCCTTCCCCTCACTACAGGACTTACACAGCAACCGCCTCACTCGGAAAGCCCTCTGCATGGCAGGTGATCCCACACACCCACTACACAGCTGCTTCAGCCTGTTGCCTTCAGGGAGGAGACTGAGGAGTCTCCAGGCTCGAACCAGCAGACTAAATGACAGCTCTGTTCATCAGGCAGTCAGGATGCTAAACTCTCTGCCTGCTCTGCCCTCCCTCCCACTTGTACTGCCTTAATCACAAAAAACTTTCACACACCACCACACAACACAAAGATTTTAACACTGGACTCTGTGTCATCAAAACGGGTTATTCACTCAACTCACGGTCATGTGCTCATTCAGTTTGCACTACTTCTTATATTTGCACTAATGTTTGTATTACATTACTGCCTATAGTCATACTACTGTTTACATTCACTGTTTACATTTATTACTACTGTTTTCATTCAATACTACTGTTTACATTTATTACTACTGTTTACATTTACACTACTTTTTATATCTACACTACTGCTGATATATATATTTTTAATAGCCTTATTGCATATGCCACTTTACCTCTATACCAATATCAACTACCTCATATATATACTGTGTACATAAACTTCATATGCTGCTTTGTCACTCTATTACAAATGTCAATGCCAGAACTTTCATTTCATTTTATAGATATACTTTTTACACTTTTATACTACTATGCAAAAAACTCAGGACAGTATTACACTTTTGTTATTTCATTTTATGCTTATGTTTATTAAATGTTTAGTGTTTTAGTGTTGGTGTAACTTTTCATACTTTCATACTACTACTATGCAAAAACTACTATGCAAAAACTCAGGACAGTATTACACTTTTATTATTTCATTTTATGCTTATGTTTATTAAATGTTTTAGTGTTTTAGTGTTTAAATGTTTACTGTTGCACCGAGGGACAGAGAGAAATCCAATTTCAATCCTGTGTATGTCCTGTACATATTGAAGTTTTGACAATAAAGTTGACTTTGACTTTGACTTAGCGAAATCTCATCCACGGTCACCATGCCTCGATTGTCAAATTTGGCTTTCGAGTCCCTGATGGGAGCTGCCACGTCTGGACTGTCGCCCAATTCGACTCAAGTACTGTCCTCCAAATCCATGCTCTCGAGCTCTGGCGTGGGAGTGAAAGTCTCAGTGAGATCCGGGTCTGTTGGCGCCGCAGCTGCGCCCATGGCTTTGGCCACGAAGTCTACCCGGTGTCTCCTCACCGCCTCCAGCATCTGGCTGCAGTGTAGGCAAGAGTCGGGCGCGTCCAACGCCATTTTCGCGTTTAGCATCCCCAGGCATAAAGGACAGGCCTCGTGGGTGTCTGTCGCCGAAAGGGAAAAACCGCCGTCCTTCTAGCCTTTTTCGTAAATCTTGGCTTTCGCTTTCCTTTCTCTGGAGCCATGTCCGAGAAAAAACAAGCAAGTCTTTTCAAAATTCTTGTCCGAGACGTCTCCTCCGTTGCGTCGCTTTCGCTGGCTAGCCTGCTACAACTTTAGCAGGGTAGCGATGTGACGCAGTTAGCGCTGTCAAGCGAAGCAGTCTGCGGAGAGAAGAGAAGAAAACTTTGGGGTTAAGGAAAAATGTGCCGGACTAGCTTTCACCAGCCCAGCAATACGCAGGAAATTTCTCTGTACGCTCAGCGTAGGGAGCGAGCTCACCTCTGGTTGAGCGATGTGACAACAGAGAAGTCCCATGAAGTTAAGGTTTAAGCGAGGTGAAGGGCAAAAAGAGAAAGTAGGATGGGCGTCCGCGCCTTAAATACCCAGAGGGCGGGGTCTCTGGGGTGACGCTGATGCCCCCTGCCATAAAGGCGTGAATGTATTCCTTCAGGTAATCGCGCGGGGGTGCAATTTCCCATAGCAATAGTGTTGCACCGAGAGACCTGACTGATAAGGGAACTTTCAGTTATCAGGCTCCTCTCTTGTGGAATCAACTTCCAGTTTCTGTCCATAGGGCTGACATACTGTCCAGTTTTAAGACTGGGCTTAAGACTTTACTTTTTGATAAATCCTATTTTTATGGTTGGCTTATGTTGTCATAGGCTTAGACTACTGGAGAACAAAGTGATCTAATTTCCTTGAATTAATTATTAAAAGTTAATAAATTTATTTGATACTATTTCCTTCTTAACATGTGATTCTCGACTTGCCATTGTGTACCTGTTCCTACTAAACCCAGCCAGTCGAAGCAGATGGCCGCTTGTCCCAAGCCTGGTTCGGCTCGAAGTTTCTTCCTCATGGAGTTCCTTTCCACTGTTGTTTTCATGATTGCTCAAGATGAGTCTAAGATGAATTTAAACCCAAAGCAGTAAGCTCCTCACTGATAAATAATGTTAACTTATGTATAGGAATGTTTCTGTACAGTGCCCGAGGTGACTTCTGTTGTGACTTGGCATTATATAAATACACTGAATTTAATTGAATTTTTGTCCCCACATGTGCCTCATTTGTGTTTGCAATTATGTTCTCATCACTACAAGCCATTTAATAATGCAGAAGTTGCATTTTGGGAGATTGTTTTTCCAGCCGTTTTGTTTTCTTTTATAGAGTCCTTCAGTTTCTCATTTATCTGCCTCCTGTTTGCTTGATTGTCTGGGCTGAGCTCCTCCATCAAAATAATTTATGATAACCTCCAGTGAAAAATGGTGGTCAGCTCCCTTCTCTAAGCTGAAGGGTGTGAGACTTAAAAAGCTTCAGCCTCGCTCACATGAGGTGAACAGGACAAAATTGATGTAGAATAACGTCCTTTGGATACTTTAAATGTATCAACTAAACTTGGGCTCAGACTGAAATACTAACAAATTTGGAAACATTAAAAAAAGCAAAGTGTGGGTCTAAATTAAGGGCAGTTTGGCTCCCTCAGGAGCCAGCTGAGCCAAATGATCTGACTCATCTCAATGAAACAGAAGTCCAATCAGTCCCTTATGCAACTAAGTTGTGGGGAGATCTGTTATCCAGCAGGTATAGGACCTGATGACATACTAGTGGAGATTGAGTAAGAATTTTATTCTTACTCCTGAGAAGAATGACTGTGGGTTTGATTTAGGAGGTCCAGGGAGTATTGGAGGTTGTTAAGATGAAAGCAGAATGTGAATACATTTGTTTGTGGCTTGTGAATGTGCATTAGTTGTGCGATGATAGATTTTTGAAAAGGTGTACAAGGTTTTCGCTAACTTTCCCCAGATACAATTTTACCCATTTTGATTCTTAGAATTTGAATGATATAATTAGAAATGCTTCAGAGAATATAAATTAGCTACGACTTTGCTAATGAGTATCAGAACAGACTAGCTGACTTTAGCACTTTGAGAGATTTTTATTAATGAAAAGTGCATTATAAATGGAATTCATTATTATTATTATTATTACTAGCTGTGGAGTTTACTGACAGGAAGTGTGTTTGGGTTAGAACATTTTGGTATAGAGAATAATATATATATA
>JBBPBX010010346.1:20218-58088 GCA_038048925.1 Garcialebias charrua
ATGTGAATAATAGAAATAGGTTTGACAGTTTATGGAAGGACTTTTGTGATTTCTGTTTTGATCAGGTTAATTATAGATTATGATTGTTAGTTTTCTGAATGTTGTCTTAGCCTTTATAACAGACATCTCTGAATAAGAGTAGTTGATGAGCTTTTCTCAGTTATCAGACTAGTCAACAGATTTGTGTAGATTCTGTTCCTTACAGATTACCTGTGGTGGAATTACTGATGACGATGAGGACGAAGATGGACCAGCCTGCCTCTGCAATGCCCTTGCAATGCCCCAAATTATACATCAAGTGCTAAGGATAAAACATAGATATACGGTTGTTCACAGCAGGAGCTGCAGTTTCCGCACAAGAGAGGCTGGTTTGTGATTGAGAGTGAGAGAGAAGTGGCCGCATGAAGTCACAGACTTGGGAGAACAAACAAGCATTGTCCAATCAAATTTCTTCTAATGTTAAATTGTAGTAACTAGTAACTAAGATGGTTAAGGGAAATATATTGCAGTAAAAGTACACATTTTATTGAGGAAATGTAGTGAAGTAAAAGTCACTAGAAATGTAAATAACGATGTAAAAATATGCAAAATTCTACTTAAGTACACTAACGAAGTATTTCTTCTTTGTTACATTACAACACTGGTTGATTGGTATCTGCTGCTGCTGTGGGAGAACGTGAGTGTGGCTGGAAGAGAACCAGAACTCCCACAAAATCTAGATATGATATAAGAAGTTAAACAATTTTTTTCTTTGGAGAGAAAGGATCAATTTTTCCCAGAAAACCAAATTGTTCTTTGTTTTGTCAAAAATGGGTAGAACTTCCTTCACATTGGAAACAGCAGACACTCCCCGGGATTACAGGTGCGGTGATCAGCTAGTTCAGGTCACATTGTGAAAAATCTGATATTTGTAGTTTAAAAATGCTTTTTAGTCATTATTTTATCTCTTTAAGGTGATTTATTGCTTTAATAATTTATCCTACAAATGCGTCGAATTGGCTGTTAATTTCTAAATTTGTAAGTTGTGTAGATTTTTCTCTTGGTGAGTTTTTGCAAAAACTAAATGGTTCTGAAGTTTTAACATGTCAATATTTTTACGCCTAGCTGGCATGTTCAGGTTGATCCATGTTGATGATATTTTATATTTGTTAAATATCGTGTTTAAATGTCAGACTGTGTAGTTTGTCCTAAAACTGTTGAAAATGATACACAGTATCTAAACAACCAGGACACCTAGCCGAACCAGAACCAGAACAAGCCAAAGGGATTATAAATCCAATCTGACCTCACAGCGCCTCAGGATCCACCAGGAGGAGACCCAGATAAGGTCCAAATGTTGCCAGGATGAACAAGTGGAAATATTCATTATTGATGCAGGCTCCTAACTGGTGCTGCAGGCGACTGAAAACAACAAAGTTCTGGACCAAATGCTTCGGGTTTGATCAATTCCAACAGAAGAAGCATGAAAAATCAATGCAGCAATAGCAGCCAGTTCAATAAAAGTCCCACATAAGTTTCCTTTCCACAGTTTTCTGAAGCAGCTGAAGTTCTTCCTACAAAATAAATGGGATGTATCCACAAACCTAGTTTATTTTAGAACCAGCCACTGCCCAAATCTGAGGAAATCCCTCATCTGAGTTATTTACTGTAATATTTTAAGCATGATAAGCTCAACTGAGCTGAGGCTTTGCAGCATTATGATGCTGTACTGGGGCAAAGTGATGAGCAGTGTTCCTAGCTCTTTTTGTTGGTTTCTTTAAAGTATTTCCCCTCGATAAATGTACACATCATGATGTGCAGGGAGGCACTGATGCTTACTGTCTGTCTCACTCCAACAGCTGGGCTAACAGATAAAAAAAAAACACTGAGCAGAGTGAATAAATAAAGAAACGGGCACAGCTGCACGCTGATTTGTTTTCCTGGATGGCTGAACAGTTTTAGCACTGAGCTGGCTCCAAGGTTCAATAGTCATGATCAGACAAACTTGTTTTCCTAATCAGACCCACACTGAAGGCACATCTTCAGTCAGAGGACCCCTTTAAATGGACATTCAGAACACATCCATGCTGTAAAACAACATTGTTTTATTTTTTTCATTCAACCTTTATTTATACAGGTTAGTCTCATTGAGCCTCAGGGACTCTTTTACAAGAGAGACCTGTTTTTAACAAAGAGTGTTGACGACAGTAGGCAACAAAGACAAAAATAGACAATTATAAAAGAAAGCATGTAAAGTGAGAAAAATAAATGGACTGTGCTCACCTTTCTAGCACATTTCTATCTTATCAAGATACTCAAAGCACTTTACATTACAATATGTGTCCTCATTTACCCATTAACACTCTACCATATAAAGCTAATTGAACAAATCATTCTAAAGAGACTAACCAGTGCTTTATCACATTCATACCCCAATGGGACATACATCTGAGGCAATGAGGGGTTCAGTGTCTTGCTCAGGGACACATAGTCATGTGACTGCTGGTGGAATTGAACCCCTAACTATTGCATTGGAGGACGACTGCTCTAACCACTCAGCCACAGCTGACCAGAAAGAAAAATGAAAGAAAATGGCATTTAAAAAAAACTGCTAGATTATAAAGCAATGTAGAATACTAGAATACTAAAAACTAGGAACATGTCTGCAATGCATTAGTGTTTACCATGAACTTCAAAGTCAAAGTCAAAGTCAACTTTATTGTCAAAACGGCAATATGTACAGGACATACACAGGATTGAAATTGCATTTCTCTCAGTCCCTCAGTGCAACAGTAACCATTTAAACACTAAAACACTAAAAACACTAAAACATTTAATAAACATAAGCATAAAATGAAATAAGAAAAGTGTAATACTGTCCTGAGTTTTTGCATAGTAGTTTTTGCATAGTAGTATAAAAGTATGAAAAGTTACACCAACACTAAAACACTAAACATTTAATAAACATGAGCATAAAATGAAATAATAAAAGTGTATTACTGTCCTGAGATTTTTGCATAGTAGTATAAAAGTGTAAAAAGTATATCTATAAAATAAAATGAAGGTTCTGGCATTGACATTTGTAAAAGAGTGACAAAGCAGCATATGAAGTTAATGTACACAGTATATGTATGAGGTAGTTGATATTGGTATAGAGGTAAAGTGGCATATGCAATAAGGCTAGTAAAAAGAATATATATATCAGCAGTAGTGTAGATATAAAAAGTAGTGTAAATGTAAACAGTAGTAATAAATGTAAACAGTAGTAATAAATGTAAACAGTAGTAATAAATGTAAACAGTGAATGTAAACAGTAGTATGACTATAGGCAGTAATGTAATACAAACATTAGTGCAAATATGAGAAGTAGTGCAAACTGAATGAGCACATGACCGTGAGTTGAGTGAATAACCCGTTTTGATGACACAGAGTCCAGTGTTAAAATCTTTGTGTTGTGTGGTAAGTGTGTGAAAGTTTTTTGTGTTAAGGCAGTACAAGTGGGAGGGGAGGCAGAGCAGGCAGAGAGTTTAGCATTCTGACTGCCTGATGAACAGAGCTGTCACTCAGTCTGCTGGTTCGAGCCTAGAGACTCCTCAGTCTCCTCCCTGATGGCAACAGGCTGAAGCAGCTGTGTAGTGTGTGTGTGGGATCACCTGCCATGCAGAGGGCTTTTCCAGTGAGGCAGTTGCTGTGCAAGTCCAGTAGTGAGGGGAAGGAGGTGCCGACAATCTTCTCAGCTGCTCTCACGATGCGCTGGAGGCTCTTGCGGCAGGATGCAGTACATGCACCAAACCACACCGTGATGCAGCTGGTCAGGACACTTTCTATGGCACCCCTGTAGAAGGTGCACATGATGGGGGTTGGAGCTCCAGCCCTTTTCAGCTTGCGGAGAAAGTAGAGGCGCTGGTGAGCCTTCTTGGCCAGTGATGCAGTGTTCCTGCTCCAGGACAGGTCCTCTGAGACGTGCACTCCCAGGAACTTGGTGCTGTCCACTCTCTCCACTGTGGTGCTGTTGATGGTCAGAGGGGCATGTTGGGCATCCCTCTTCCTGAAGTCCACAACAATCTCCTTTGTCTTCTCCACGTTGAGAGTGAGATTGTTGTGTCCGCACCACAAGGCCAGGCGGCTCACCTCGTTCCTGTAGTCCGTCTCATCGTTGTTGCTGATGAGACCCACCACTGTTGTGTCGTCCGCAAACTTGATGAAGTGGTTGGAGCTGTATGATGGTGTGCAGTCGTGTGTTATTAGGGTGAATACCTACATATACATATTATTAGGGTGAATTAGGGTGTACACATGAATGATAACCTCAGCTGGAGCAATAACACCACCAGCCTGATCAAGAAAGGTCATCAGAGACTCTACTTCCTCAGACGGCTGAGACGAGCCGGTCTGAGAAGCTCAGTCCTCACCTCGTTCTACAGGTGTGCAGTGGAGAGCGTCCTGTGCTCCAGCATCAACGTGTGGCATGGAGGCTGCACAGTTGCAGAGAGGAAAGCTCTACAAAGAGTGGTGAAGGCTGCACAGAAGTCTGTGGGAGTCAGTCTCCCCACCATCACAGACATTTACACCTCCAGATGCAGAAAAAGAGCCACCTGCATCATGAAAGACCTCACTCACCCAGCACACTCACTCTTTGCACCACTCCCCTCGGGACGGAGGTTGAGGAGCATCAAATGTAGAACCACTAGACTGAGGAACAGCTTCTACCCTGAGGCTGTCAGACTCATGAATAAATAAATAATAAGAATAAACACTGCAAAATGTCACATCATGCTGATGCTGATCTGTTTCTTGTTGCTGCGTTCATCTGTGACCATCTGCTCATGTTCGTGCTGCTGTTTATAATGATGTTTTTCTACTACATTAGGGCTTAGTGTATTACTAGCTGATGTCTCTCTTAGTTAATCCTAGATGTTATTATTGTTTTTCTCTTGCATTTGTTGTTGGATGTAACTGGGACCCTGTGTACATAATCTCGTTTTCAACACATGTACTACATGCGGTGCAAATGACAATAAATTCTCTCTGACTCTGACTCTGACTCTGAATAGAAGGGGGCTAAGCACACATCCTTGTGGGGCCCCTGTATTCAATGTGATGGTGCTGGATGTGTTACTCCCGACCCGTACTGCCTGTGGTCTCCCGGTCAGGAAGTCTAGCAGCAAGTTACACATTGAGGTGTTCAGCCCTAGACTGTCTAGTTTAAGGATGAGCTGTTGGGGGATGATGGTGTTGAATGCCGAGCTGAAGTCGATGAACGGCATTGTAACATGAGTCTTTAGTGTCCTGGGGCCTCATGTATCAACCGTGCGTGCGCACAAAAACCTTGCTTACGTCACTATCCACGCAAAACCCTGTATGTATCAAAACTGAACTGAACGTGAATATGTGCGCATCCAGGTACATTTCCACGCCAGCCCGATGGCTGGCGTACGCACGTTTCTGTGGTTCTTGTTCCTTTGGCGACACTTACAGGTGATTCAGAGAAACTGAAGCCCCACAGTCTGTGGTTGACTTTAAGAGCGGCTTGAAGACCTTTCTTTTCAACCGAGCATACTCTGCCTCCTCATGATTCTACTTTTGATCATAGCTGATACTGTTGTTGATTTTAATTGTTTTATTATTTGTTTTATTGACATTTAATTCTGTTGCACCTTGTAGCACTTTGAGATTTCCATTAATGAAAAGTGCGTTATAAATTGAATTCATTATTATTATTATTATTATTATTATTATTATTATTATTATTATTATTATTATTATTAACTGTTCATGATGTGAAAATGATTAATATTCCCACCAAACACACGATTAACAAGTATTACATCCACATGACGCAGTAAATAAAGGACGCGCAAAGTTGTGCCAAAAATAAATTTAACAGGAACGGATTCATTCAGCCTTACTGGAGGATATAATAAATAGTGTAACACGCAGAGCATTTATTTATAAACAGATATAATTTTCTGATCTAGGATATGGCTTATCAGCCGTTTTCAGAAATAATCATTTTTCAGTTTGGCACTGCTGCGCTCTGGAGCAACACAGGAGCCGTGCATCACGCGTGCACATGCAGAAGCAGCGATCAAACTGTTCCCGAGCTTTCCTGAGGGAGCTGGCAGGCCGATCAGGGCAGTCCAGTCCACACAAAGCCGATTCATGTCCAATGGAATGTCTCATCTATATGATTCCAAAGGCTGAGTGGTCGCGCTTTGGAGCGCGCGCGCACCCTCGCCGGTGTTACACGGCAGCTGGAGGTGATTCATAATCTGCGTTTATTGTAGATTTCTCCAAAATGACACGTGAAAGTACACCATATATAACTTGTAGGAGAGTAAAAGCTTCACAGACAAACAGATTGCGCACAAGGCTGTGGCGCGCGCAGCGTTTGGAGACTCCAACATCACGTCATGTCATGAAAACTCTCCACTGAGACGCACAGACCCGTTTCTTCATATCATCTATTAAATAAACAAAGATCTACCAAACATCTAAGTTCCTCTGTGTTTACAGTAATTATGGTAATAAACTCGTGCGCAAAGTTAATATTTTCACTCAGAATGAATGGATGAGCCGTTGCGCACCAAAGCAGGGTGCGCGCACACACTAATACCGACACACAATCACTCGTTCTTTGCGTGATGAACACATTTTATTACTATTCTTACTTAGGATTATTTTCCTCACTCATATTATATTAAATTCATTATTTTCCTGAATCTAGAAATGATTTCTGATCGCGCAGGGATCAAACAAACATGTCCTTCACACATGCAGGAAGTAATTTGCATCTGTTTAACATATGTAAATGAAGGCGTGTCAGGGGAGGTGTCTCACGTGCGCTCAGTTCCACGTTAATTGTGATGTACAAAAGGAATGTGCGTGGATTCCGGTGTACGCACAGTTTGATACATCTGGATTTTTTTGTGCGTACACACTTTTCTGGATTTGACCGTACGTCACTTTTCAGTAGGAAATCCACGCAAGTCTTTGTACATGAGGCCCCAGATGTGTGAGAGCTGTGTGGAGGGCAGAGGAGATGGCATAGTCGGTTGAGCGATTAGGCCGATATGCACATTGGAAGGGATCCAGGGAGGCAGGGAGGAGCACCTGTGTGACAGCACCTGTGTGACAGCAGGCGCGGACGTGGGCACCCTGGCTCCTGCTCCTCGTACGTTTTGCTTCTTGAGCTTTTTATGGACATGGCGGCTGTAGCAGCGGGAGCAACAGCAGGAGTGTGCCATCCTGACAATATTTCTTCTCGTGTAAGACCTGAAGTCTATAATACTACTTGCGGCAAAATAATAGTGGAAGATGAGTTTTTAAATTTTATCTACACTAAGATAAAAACACTGCCGCACGATGACATTGTTTTGTTGGCCACAAACAATTTTTCATCTGAATGGATCGAGGAGTCCAAACGACTCCTGTACGAACTGTGCCCAGCAAAGCAGCGTAACGTCAAGCATAAGGGCGCACAGAAAGATGTAAATAATGTAAAGGACTGCTTGAAGTTGTTAAACGAGCGTGGTGAGAATATTCCCCGTTTTGTTTCGCACTTTTTGGACGACCTCCCACCCGTAGGTTTTGGTAACCTCGATGCCTTGGCCCTGCTCAGTAGGATGGAACGTCTGAGCCAGGAAGTCTCCATGCTAAGAGGAGCTATGGAAGCTCAGGCTAATACCAGTGAAAATCTTGGACGAGTGACAGTGGATTTGGAGCACCGGCTGACGGATATTGAAACACCTCGTGAAACACCTCGTGAATCTAGTCGGGCTGACGAACCCGTGCATGGATTAACGCAAGCTGAGGCGCTACGTGGAACAGATGCTAAACAGCAGCAACCAGAAGAGGCCTCCAATCAACAAGTCCTGTCTCCGGCTTGGAGTACTGTTTTGAGAGAGAGGAAGCCGAAGCCACAGAAACCCTTGAAGGGAGCTGTGTCACTGGGACAGGGAGTACAAAATCGTGTAAAACGGGAGCAGCGCAAAGGAGCAATAATTGGCACAGGCACAGTGAGCAACATCCCAGTGGTTAAAACCAAGCTGGTAAGTGTCTTTGCTACGAAATTCTCTCCTGACCTTGATGCTGACACTCTGCGTGTTTATCTGACTGAAAAACTGGGTCAGTCGGTGACATGCAGGAAGATAGATTCAATGCGTAACCGATTTAGCTCGTTTCATATAACTGCTGAGTGCTCTGAAGTTGCAGAAATGTACGATCCAAAGTTATGGCCGTCGGGTGTGTATGTGCGTCAGTCACTATTTTGAGGCGCGCAGACCAAAAGTGAACAGTATCCCTTTGACTCAAACATCAGAAACTAGTATACAGCAGCTAGAAAAAATATCTGCATCTGTAGCATCGCAGATAAGCAACGGCCACGCAGCTCCTGATGAATAAATGACTGGTATTAATATTGTGTCATATAATGCGCGAGGCCTGCGTGTTGGACACAGTGAATCAGACAGAGCGCGTCGTTTTGTGGTGGACAAATTACTGGAAACTTGTGATATACTATGTGTGCAGGAGACATTCTTAGCAAAACAGGACCTGGAGAAGCTGAACTGCATACATAAAGACTTTTATGGCGCTGGTGAATCTACTACGGATTTTAATACCAGAATACTTCGGGGAAGAATAGCCGGTGGTGTTGCAATATTATGGCATAACAAATATGATCAACTGGTCAATGTGATTAGACTGGATGTGGATTGGGCCATAGGGATTCAGTTCACCTGTGAAGATAAAAACTTTATTGTTTTGAACATATACACACCTTATGAATGTTCTGATAATGAAGAGGAATTTCTTAATAGACTGTCTTTTATTATGTCTTTTATGCAAGATAATACGTGTACGTGCTTTTTTGTTGTGGGGGATTTAAATGCAGATGTAACAGATAGTCATTCTACATTCGCTAATCATTTAATGCAATTCTGTCATGACAATGGCTTAATTCTCTCTAGTAAGGTGCATTTGCCTAACAGCAGTTACACCTACATTAGTGATGCATGGCATACAACCTCGTGGCTAGATCATTGTATCTGTACAGTGGATGCTCATGACTCCATCCAGGACATTCGTGTCAACTATGAATTTGCTACCAGTGATCATATACCATTTTCCTTGTGTATAGACGTGAATTGCATACCTTCTGTTTTGCCTGCAGACTATAAAACAAATATAGAAAAAATAGCATGGGATAACATGACTGAAAAAAAATACATCAGATTATTGTTATTGTACGAACAACATGCTTAGCAATATATACTTGCCAAAGGGAGCTATTTCATGCCATGATATGAACTGTATGGATCCCCAACATGGTATAGAGCTATGTACTTTGTATGAGAATATTGTGAATTCCCTCCTTGCCTCAAGCAAGCCTCTGCGTAAAACCAATTCAACGAGCTCACATAACACCAAGCCCGGCTGGAACGACTATGTGAGAGAGCTTTATGCAGAGTCCAGAAGGGCTTTTAAAGTGTGGGTTGACTCGGGTAAACAGACACATGGCCCCTTGTTTGAATACAAAAAACAAGCAAATGCTAATTTTAAATATGCTTTAAGATTTATAAAGAAAAATGAAAATACTATGAGATCTGACTCTCTTGCTAGAAAGTTGGGAAATAATAATACTAAGGACTTCTGGAAAGAAATCAAAAAATTAAATAACTGCAAAACGTCACTACCTACTACTATTGATGATGTTAGTGATGTAAAAGAAATTACTCAGTTATGGCGGGAGCACTATAGTGCACTGTTTAATTGTGTCAAAAGTGACACTTTTGCTGTGGGAGGCATTCACAGTAATGAGAATGTAACTGTATCCCCACAAGAAATATATAATGCAATAGTGGCACTGAAAGACAACAAGGCTTGTTGAATGGATAACATTTCCTCTGAACATCTGAAAAATGCAAGTAAGAAACTTTGTCCTTTACTTTCTATGTGTTTCACTGGCTTTCTAGTACACGGCCTGTTACCTGACTCAATGTTATCCGTCATACTCGTACCCATTATAAAAGACAAAGCGGGTAAGATCAGCTCTCTGGAAAATTACCGACCCATAGCTCTATCTAGTAGTCTGTCGAAAGTTTTAGAAAGAATCCTATTAAATAGGCTGGAAGAGTTTGTCTTGACCTCTGATAATCAGTTCGGTTTTAAACCTAAACATGGCACAGACATGTGTATTTTTGCACTAAAGGAGATTTTGGATTTGTATAATTTTCACAACACTACGGTATTTATGTGTTTTATTGATGCCTCTAAAGCATTTGATCGTGTGAATCATGAAAAACTATTTTACAAATTAGAACGCAGAGGTGTACCCAAATATCTGATCAGAATTCTTGTCTACTGGTATGGTCATCAATCAATGTATGTCAAATGGGGTAACACAATGTCTGATTCATTTAATGTTGGTAACGGAGTAAGGCAGGGAAGTATACTGTCCCCTTACCTTTTTAACATCTACATGGATGAACTATCAAAGCGCTTGAATTGTTGTAAAACAGGCTGTATAGTTGGTGATCGCATAATTAATCACTTAATGTATGCAGATGATTTGGTAGTCTTGTGCCCTTATAGTGCTGGCTTTCAACAATTACTAAGGATCTGTTCCCAATATGGTTATGACTTTGACATCAAGTATAACGCTAAGAAAAGCAAAGTTATGATTGCTAGAAGTAGGGCCGATAAACATCTGATAACCCCTGACTTCTCTCTATCTGGTGCTATCCTCAATATATGCAGTGAAATCAAATACTTAGGACATTGCATATCTGATGACCTCTCTGATGATCGTGACATCTGTAGGCTGTATCGTATGATATATGCACAAGCTAATACTCTGATCAGAAAGTTTGGTATGTGTTCATCCTCTGTGAAAATAGCTCTTTTTAAAGCTTTTTGTACCTCGCTGTACACTGCTCATCTGTGGCGAAGATACAAAAAAAGTAGCCTTATGTGGCATACAATGATGGCATGAGGCTGCTCCTCAAAGTGCCCAGATGGAGCAGTGCTAGCCATATGTTTGTACAAAATGCTGTTCCTACATGTGCTGCTGTGCTCAGGAATCTTATGTACAAATGCATGTGTAGATTGTCTGTGTCATGCAATAATATAATTGCAAATCTAGTAAATCCTACTTTTAGTGCAGTGAGATTTTGCTCAAGATTGTGGAATCATTGGTGCCATCATTTATTTGTAACTTAGTGAATTATTTGTTTTTTATTACTTTATTTTAATTGTTTTTTATGGATTTTTATGTATTTTCATGGACATTTTTTGTGTCTGAAATAAAGTTTGATTGATTGATTGATCTTTAGTGTCCAGATGTGTGAGAGCTGTGTGGAGGGCAGAGGAGATGGCATCGTCGGTTGAGCGATTAGGCCGATATGCACATTGGAAGGGATCCAGGGAGGCAGGGAGGACAGATGTGATGCTTTCCATGACTAGCCGTTCGAAGCACTTCATCAGGATGGGGGTGAGTGCTACTGGACGATAGTCATTGAGGCAGGAGGGCGTTGACTTCTTTGGGACAGGGATGATGGTGGTGGCTTTGAAACAGGTGGGGACGATGGCCTGACTCAGTGAGATGTTAAAGATGTCCGTGAAGACCGTTGCGAGTTCCCTTACACAGTCCTTCAGCACACAACCAGGTATGTTGTCAGGGCCAGAGGCTTTCCGGGCATTGATCTTGATGAATTATGGCCTTACGCTGTCTGAGGACAATGCCAGCACTTGGTCATCAGGAGAGGGGGGGAGTTTTTGTGCAGGTGTGCTGTTACATGTCTCAAACTGAGCAAATAGGTCATTCAGTTAATTCAGCGTAGAGGTTGTGCTGTCACAGGTCTGGGGGGATGGTTTGTAGTTCGTGATTGTCTGTATTCCCTACCACAGACTCCGTGCGTCCTTGCTGTCCTTGAAGCGGTGAGCTATTTTCCTGGAATACTGCTTCTTGGCCTTTCTGATGCCCCGGGCCAGGTTGTTTCTGGCTGTCCTCAGGCCCACCTGATCTCCCGCTGTGAAGGCAGCATTCCTGGCTCTCAGGAGTCTGTAAACCTCTGCTGTTAGCCATGGCTTCTGATTTGCCCGAACAGTGATGGTCTTGAGGTTGGTTACATCATCAATGCACTTGGTGATGTATGAACACACAGTGTCTGAGTACTCCTGGAGACATGTGTTGTTGTTTCTCGTAGCAGCTTCTTTGAATATATTCCAATCTGTGGTGTCTGGAGTGCCTCTGAAGACCCCTCTGGCCACAGTCGTACCTGCTTGCGGACTGGTTTTGTTACTTTCACCAGTGGCCTGTATGCTGATATGATCAGAATCACCGATGTGGAGGAGGGGGAGGGCCTTGTAAGCTCCTTTCATGGTGATGTAAACTTGGTCCAGTGTATTTTTTACCTCTTGTTGGAAAGTTTATGTGTCTGTATGTTTTTGGAAATACACTCTTTAAATCTGCTTGGTTGAAATCACCAGCCATGATGAGAAAAGCATCAGGGTGGGCTGTTTGTTGCTCACTGATGTGCACATATAGTTCATTTAGTGCCTCACCTCTAATTTTGCTGTTGGAGCTTGGATGTATATAAACAGCAATGATTATAACAGTTGTAAATCCCCTTGGTAAATAGAACGGTCTGCATTTAATAGTCATAAACTCCACAAACGGTGAGCAGTGTTTGTAGACCACAGTAGCATCCAGACACCAGGCGTTGTTGATGTAAACACAGAACCCCCCTCCACATGTCTTACCTCCCTCGATGAGAGCTCTGTCCGCTCTGTAGCATGTTAGCCGCTCGAGCTGTATAGCATGGTCCGGAACGTTGTTGTTAAGCCATGTTTCCGTGAACACAAATACACAACAGTCTCTGACAGTCTTTTGTGTCGTTTGTAGCAGGTGTATATAATCCAGTTTGTTGTCCAAGGAGTGTACGTTAGCCAAAACCATGGATGGGATAGCCGGCTTGTGTGGGCTAGCTGCTAGCCTAGCTACCATACCTCTGCACTTACCCCGCTTCTGCTTCCTGTCGCGCCGCTTGTGGCGCTTCCATTGCGGGCGTGATGGGGGGAGGCTCGGGGCTGGCTTCCAGAGCAGGACACAGTCACATAGCTTCTCCTCGAGTTCGCTGTTTATTCCCAAATGAGCGGTTTTTCCAACATCAAGCAGGAACTCACGGCTATACTTGCGTTCTTGAACACGTAGACATGATGAAGACGTGCCGGCACATTGCGGCATGCAGGACAAAAAAGACGAAAACACTGTGTTGTCGGGAGAGAGAGAAGCTGCAGTGTGAGCTCGCGCCGCCATCTTGGATCTTACTCTCGACAACTTAGCAGTTGTTTAAAATTACTTAGAGAGGTCAAGGTCGAGAGCTTCGGATCTTTTTTCAGGGTATTTCAGGAAACAGGAGCAGAGTAGGAGAAGACCCTTTAGCCTAGTTCAGTCATCACTGAGGGAACATTGCATGTAATAAAATCCTGAGAGTGCACGCTGTATCTGCACTCACGCAGCGACATGTAGGAGGAGATGTATGAAGGCAGCAGACCAAGAAGTGATTTATAGATGAAAATGTACCAGTGAGAGAGTCTGTGTGAAGTTGATGATGTCCAGTTAACCAGTGAATACAGGGTGCAGTGATGAGTGTGGTAGTTACAGCCAGTTATGCATCTTAGCGTACCGTGATTTTAGTGGATGTTTATTAAAAAAACTGTTTTAAGGTTCTTTTACACCTAATGATGAACCTGCAAGGTTGTATTCATCCAGACTGTGGACGGTCCATGTCGGGTCCTGGCTCAGTCTTCAAGGGTATATGAAGATGGGCTCCATTGGCATCCGAAGCATTTGTAATGTGTGTGTGTGTGTGTGTGTGGGGGGGGTGTTAGCAAAGAATAGAGTCCTAACATTTATTAAACGTTACTTCTCTATTTACAAAAAACAAACAAAACACACGTCAAAAATTGTGCTTTGACAAACTCATCAATAAAACGAAAATTAGTTGTAAACGTGAAACAGGAAAAGAGGGGGCAGGTATCACTCTTGCTTTGAGTTATACTCTTTGTCTCATGCGTGCTGTGGGTGATGACGAGCATCCAGAGCGTCATAAAACCAGCAGCTGAGAAGGTGTCTGAGTTATTTATTTATCATCTTAGCTGCAGAGGGGAGTGACATGGTTCAAGCATGGCTCCTGTCAGTGTAATGTGTATTATTTGCACTCATCATGATCAATACCTCTTCTGTGGGAATGTTCTGCAATGACCTTCTGCTCATGTTGTGATGTGTGATATTAATGTTCCCATGTAATCACTCCTAATGTGACAAATCAGTGAAGAACAGAAATAACTGTCTGTTTGATATCCTAAAGAGCTGATTGATATGACATTGATATGATAAAGTTGATATGATAAAGTTGATATGAGATGATGACGTGTCTCAGGCAGTCCTTGACTCAGATCCACTCCTTATTGTCTGCAAGTAGACTTTTTGATGACGGCTCGGAACATGGATAGAAGAATATAAAACTAATTTGTCCGGTCCAAAGAATTAGAGCAGGTCAGTGTTTCACGTGAATGAGAACACTGATAAGAGTGTAATCTTGTATTTTGCATGTTCTGTGAATTACTGAACTGCTCTCCAAAGCTTTGTGAAGAAATCTGATGAACTACACCTTGGCCTGTTTTGGGAATCTAGACTTCTGGATTGACATTGACTTTTGTTCTGAGGTTTAGTAATGATTAAAAAAAAAACTTGTGAATTCTTGTTAAAATCATCAAACACATCCTTCAGTAATATTTAAGATTAATGAGATTAATCAGATAATTTATTAACCTTTATTTATTAGTTAGTATATACAGAAGTTCTTCAGCTTCTATTTTCTTTCTCTGCTGGACTTTACAAAAATAAACTCTTGGCAAAACTGTTCTATTTGTACTGTACAGTATTTAGAGAAAAACTAGATGCAGATAAAGGAGGAACATCACAGCAGAAGGACTGAGCTGCAGATCACCCGCCAACCTGTTCTCTTCAGTTTGTGCACTCAGAGAGAGTTTGATAAGTTGTCTATAATCCAGAAACAAAACAGCTGCAGCTGCTCCCTACTGCTCTCAACATCTGGTTAAAACACAACTAAATCATCATAGGCACCTGAAAATTACTTCAATTAAGTTGAATATTGTTTGTATTAAACTTGAACATAGAATACACTGTTCATATTTGCTTTTATTTTCAGTTCCTTTGTAACCTTATTTTTTTATGTTAAACTTGTTTTTCCCCTCATTTTTGTATCATTTTAAAAACTGATGTGAAAGATGTGAAAAAATATGATTGTCCGCTGAAACACAGACCCTCACATCATCAATCAGGGTGAAATTATCTACTTAACCTTGACTTCAATAAACCCAGAGAACAAAAGGAGCTCTTATTCTCTCTCTGTCTCTGTCTACACACACACACACACACACACACACACACACACACACACACACACACACACATACAGACACACACACGTACACACACCTGCACACAGACACACATTACTTTATGCTTTTAAAAATGAAGCAGAACTCTAAGATCAGAAAGATGTGGAGTGTTTGTCAGTACATTGCTAACGAGGTGCTGAAATTTTATGCACAGATTCATCCCTCTGTTGTTTCTGTAACAGTAATCCTTACAATTTCATCTGTTTTGGAAAGAGGCCTAACTACTGAGGTCACTTGGCAATACAGAATCACTGCACATATCCAAAAGTAGTGTGGGACAGAGGCGGATTAGGGTTGAGACTTAGAGAAAGGACAACCAAATATCCAATTTGGAGCTGTAATCAGTCCACTTCATATCTAAACTGTAATCAGTCAGCATCATATCTAAACTGTATTCAATTCACTTCATGCCTCTAAAATGTAATCATTCCACATCATATCTAAAGTGTAATCAGTCCACATCATGCCACAAAACTGTAATCATTCCACATCATATCTAAAGTGTAATCAGTCCACATCAAATCTAAACCGTAATAAGTCCACTTCATACATAAACTATAATCAGTCCACATCATGTCTAAAATGTAATCATTCTGCATCATATCTAAAGTGTAATCAGTCCACATCATATCTAAAGTATAATCAGTCCACATCATATCTAAACTGTAATCAGTCCACATTATATCTAAAGTGTAATCAGTCCACATCATATCTAAAGTATAATCAGTCCACATCATATCTAAAGTGTAATCAGTCCACATCATGCCACAAAACTGTAATCATTCCACATAATATCTAAAGTGTAATCAGTCCACATCATATCTAAAGTATAATCAGTCCACATCATATCTAAAGTGTAATCAGTCCACATCATGCCACAAAACTGTAATCATTCCACATCATGTCTAAAGTGTAATCAGTCCACATCATATCTAAACTGTAATCAGTCCACATCATACCTAAACTATAATCCGTCCACATCATATCTAAACTGTAATCAGTCCACATCATATCTAAAATGTAATCATTCCACATCATATCTAAACTGTAATCAGTCCACATCATATCTAAAGTATAATCAGTCCACATCATATCTAAACTGTAATCAGTCAACACCATGTCTAAACTGTAATCAGTCAACACCATGTCTAAACTGTAATCAGTCAACACCATGTCTAAACTGTATTCAATTCACATCATGCCTTTAAAATGTAATTATTCCACATGATATCTAAAGTGTAATCAGTCCAGATCATGCCACAAAACTGTAATCATTCTACATCATGTCTAAACTGTAATTAGTCAACATCATTTCTAAATATTAATCAGTCAACATCATGTCTAAACTGTAATCAGTCAACATCATGTCCAAACTGTAATCAGTCAACATAATGTCTAAACTGTAATCAGTCCACACCATGTCTAAACTGTAATCAGTCCTCATCATGTCTAAAATGTAATCAGTTCAGATCATGTCTGAACTGTAATCAGTTAATGTTATGTCTCTAAATTGTACTTTGTAATCAGTCAGCATCAAACCTAAATTGTAATCAGTTCACATCAAATTCATGTAATCAGTCCACATCATGCCTCTAAACTGTAATCGGTCCACATCATGTCTAATCTGTAATAAGTCCACATCATGTCTGTAAACTGTAATCAGTTCACATCATGTCGAAAGCATTATCAGTCCACGTGTCTCTAAATTATAATCAGTCTGCATCAAATCTAAACTGTAATCAGTCCACATCATGCCTCTAAACTGTAATCGGTCCACATCATGTCTAATCTGTAATAAGTCCACATCATGTCTGTAAACTGTACTCAGTCCACATCATGTCGAAAGCATTATCAGTCCACGTGTCTCTAAATTATAATCAGTCTGCATCAAATCTAAACTGTAATCAGTCCACATCATGTCTCTAACTTGTAATCAGTCCACATCAAACCTAAATTGGAATCAGTTCACATCAAATCAATGTAATCATTCCACATCATGCCTCTAAACTGTAATCGGTCCACATCATGTCTAATTTGTAATAAGTCCACATCATGTCTATAAACTGTAATCAGTCCACATCATGTCTATAAACTGTAATCTGTCCACATCATGTCAAAATCATTATCAGTCCACGTGTCTCTAAATTGTAATCAGTATGCATCACATCTAAATTGGAATCAGTTCACATTAAATCAACACTGTAAGAAGTCCACATCATGTCTCTAAATTGTAATCAGTCTGCATCAAATCTAAATTGTAATCAGTTTACATCAAATCAGTCTAATCAGTCCACATCATACCTCTAAACTGTAATCAGTCCACATAATGTCTAAAGCTTTATCAGTCCACAATGTGTCTCTAAATTGTAATCAGTCCATATCATATCTCTTGAATGTTATCAGTCTACATCATGTATAAATTGGAAACAGTTCACATCATGTCTAAACTGTAATCTGTTCATATAATATCTAAATTGTAATCAGTCCGCAACATGTCTCTAAATTGCACTCACTCAACATAAAATCTAAACTGTAATCAGTCATTATCATGTCTAAACTGTAATCAGTTCAGATCATGTCTGAACTGTAATCAGTTAATGTTATGTCTCTAAATTGTACTTTGTAATCAGTCCACATCAAACTTAAATTGTAATCAGTTCACATCAAATTAGTGTAATCATTCCACATCATGCCTCTAAACTGTAATCGGCCCACATCATGTCTAATCTGTAATAAGTCCACATCATGTCTCTAAATTGTAATCAGTTCATCAAATCTAAATTGTAATCAGTTCACAACAAATCAGTGTAATCAGTTCAAATCATGTCTCTAAACTGTAATCAGTCCATATCAAATGTATACTGTAATCAGGTCACATCATGTCTAAACTGTTATCAGTCCACATCAAATCTAAACTGTAATCAGTTCACAACATATCTCTAAAATGTAATCATTCCATATCAAATCTAAATTGTCATCAGTCTACAACTTATCTCTAAATTGTAATCAGTCCACATCAAAGGTAAATTGTAATTATCAAGAAAAGAAACCCTTCATCCTGCGCCCTGGATCCCTTCCCCTCATCTCTCATAAAATTCAATCACTTTGCAATAAGCCCAATAATCACACAAATAATAAATAAGTCACTACAATCTGGTCATGTTCCATTGCCTGTTAAAATTGCCATCATTAGGCCTCTTTTGAAAAAATACAATTTTTATCCAGACATTGGGCCTCATGCACAAACCGTTCGTACGCACAGATTTGTGCTTAAACTGTGCTTACGAGTGATTTAGGAGCATATGTGGCATTCAACAATGTTCACGTATCCTACGATTTTTTTCAGATACGAACAAAATCTACGTGTGGTCCGGACCTGTCGTATATTTTACGAGCGGTCCGTCTGCTGTCATCCAGACAGCATTACTCCACAAATAACTTCATATTTCGTTATTTAGGAAATGTTTAGAGTTTAAAAAAGTAACGCACCACAATTGTTTTTGACAATAGGTTCTGTTTGAAGTCGAATTATAATTTTAAATGTAATAATGACTAACGGATTAAAGTATTTAAATGAAAATCAATTTGTTATCAATGCCGTTTTCTAACACTACAATATTAATATGAAGATCTCAAACTGAAATCAACTTAAACCATGAATTAATTTAAGTTTAATTTGCCGCGGTATCGCAGACTTCGGTAAGCCAGACTTTACACAGACTTCCTCCAGCTGCTGTCATAGCTCTGATGTGGCTCAGTCAGTAGAGCACTGCGTCGCAGTTCCGAAGGTCATGGGATCGCCTCCCGTGGGAGGACAACGTTTTTTTTTTTTTTAATTCATTCCAGATTTAAAAAACACAAGAAAACTATTTACAATACAACAAGAAATAAAGCATAAAGCCTTTTTAATTTGGAATGAATAAATAATCTAAAGTAAGAAGGAAAAAAAAAGAATCATACCTTGTGGGACTCGATCCCACGAGGTGTAGAAAAAAGGTTAGGAACAGCTAACAGTGCAATGCTTTAACCAGTAAGCCACCAGTACGCATGCATGTTTCGAGATCCACATTTATTATAAACAAACTTTCTTTGGTTTTAGCTGGTCATTTACTTCCATGAGTGACGCTGCTAATAAGGACAGATTTTCTTTTCTTGTCCTCAGAGACCACAGAACTTCATCCTCCGCACCGGTAGAGTTCTTCTTTTTTACTTTTCGCTGTCATTTTATGAACGTACACGTTCTGCCTCTGAGGCAGGAAACGTAGCCTTATATGGCGTTTTGAGGGGTGGGAATTATGTAAATAAGCTCACGCGTGCACGCGCAGCTGTTTAGAACAGGTGAGATTCATCAACTTTAAGCAGCCCGTTTACACGCTTTTCCTGTGGATAGAAGAGTTTGTTGGATCTGACGTGGCATGTTCGTACGAACACTTCGTACGAACAAAAGTAGGAGACATTTAGGATAAGAATACGAACTGTTTCGTGCATGAGGGCCATTGGCCCTCATGCACGAACCGTTCGTACGCACAGATTTGTTCTTATACTGTGCGTACGAGTGATTTAGGATCATTTGTGGCATCCAACAATGTTTTCGTATCCTAGGATTTTTTTCAGATACGAACAAAATTTACGAGTGGTCCGGACCTGTCGTATATTTTAGGAGCGTCAGTCTGCTGTCATCCAGACGGGATTTCTCCACTAATAACTTCATATTTCGTTATTTAGAAAATATTTTGAGTTTAAAAAAGTCACGCACCACAATTGTTTTTGACAATAGGTTCTGTTTGAATTAGAATTATAATTTTAAGTTTAATTTGTCTGGTGTGTCGCGCAGGTGAGTCGTGCGCTCCCCTTGGTCATCAAAGCCGCTCCTCATATTAACACCCAGGTACATAAAATCCCCATACACCGCCGCAGAACAAGTACGGATTAAGACTGATCTTGTGCCAAACACCATCGGAGCAATAGATTATTATATCTGATTCGAAATATAACCTGCAGAATGTGGCTGCGCGATGACCAGGAGGAGCGCGCATGAGAGAAGCTGCTGAGCGCGCGCTCCGCCGTGCGTCCATCTCCCTCTCAGCCACACATAAAAAAGAAGTGCCCAAAGTACCGATCCGTTCCGAGCCGAGTGGAACCTGCGCTTCTGCCCCCTCTTCCCCCCTCCTCCGCCTCCATCACCTCGCCCTCAGCTCCGTGCGCCGCGTTGTGCAGGCGATGGAGCCGTGAGCCGCGCGCACTGAAGAACCGAGCTGGAGAAGCGCGGGGGGGGGGCAGGCGTCTAGATCAGTGAGACCAGCAGACCCACCAGTCTGGACCACTTTCTGCGACACACGTGCACTCTGAGTCCAGGAACAGGGGTTTTTGTTTCCAACATCGCACAGAAAGGATGTGGGGCTTGTGCTGCAAAACATGTTGGCATCTTGCGCAGCGTGGCATTTATTGTCCACCATCTCCTGACCACCTCCTGTCCGTGCTGCGGCGAGACGTTTGTTTGAAGCCATTTTCAGATCAAACCATTTATTCTTGATTTCTGATACTGTACGACCCACGGGAGACACAACATATGCACTACAATATTAATATGATGTTAACTGTAGTTTCGAGACAATTTAAAATGCTTCTGTTGAAAAACACATCCGACACTTGCGGGGGGGTGGGGGGTAGCGGTGCCACTCTTCTGAATAAGTGAAACTATAATGTAACACAGTAAAATTAAAGATATTTGACCATCCGACACTTGCGGGGGGGGGGGTGGGGGGGTAGCCACAGCGCCACTGAGAGCAGATCTCCGAACGCGTGAAGTTCCTCTTACTTCTTGATTTAGAATGAATGGACACTTCCTGCTGTCAGAAGGCAGGAAACGTGGCCTTATATGGTGTTTTGAGGGGTGGGAATTATGTAAATGACCTCTACGCGAGCACGCGCAGGTTGATAGAACAGGTGGGATTCATCATATTTACGCAACCCATTTACACACGTTTCCTGTGGATAGAAGACTTTGTTGGATCTGACGTGGCATGTTCGTACGAACGCTCCGTACGAACAAAAGTAGGAGAAATCTAGGATAAAAATACGAACATTTTCGTGCATGAGGGCCATTCTTTCTAATTAGCGCCCAATTTCTCACCTCCCATTTCTGTCAAAAGTGATGGAAAAGGCAGTTGCTGCTCAGTTGTAGATCCACCTACAACACTCCCTGTATGAGAAGTTTTAGTCTGGCTTCCATGTGGCTCATAGTACTGAGACCACATTGCTGAGAGTTACCAATGATGTCCTCATGGCTGCTGACACTGGTTCTCCCTCCATCCTTGTCCTCCTTGACCTCACTGCAGCTTAAGACACTGTGGACCATAGTATCCTCCTCCACGTCTTCGTGTGGAGGTTGGTCTCTGTGACACTGTCCTGGACTGATTTAAATCTTTCCTCTCCAATAGCCTGGAATGTGTTAGTCTTGACAACGCCACGTCCCAGACTGTCTGTGTCTCCTGTGGTGTCCCTCAAGGGTCAGTTCTAGGGCCCCCACTATTTTCCCTTTGCATGCTGCCTTTAGGTCAAATTATTAATCAGCACAGCATTTCTTTTCACTGTTATGCTAACGATACACAGATTTACACCAGGACTGGAGCATCATAATCATCACTATTGTCATCTCCATTTTCACTCCCTGCCCTTACTACCTGTCTGGAGGAGATAAGGGCATGGATGAATCAGAACTTTCTTCAGTTAAACTGCTCCAAAACTGAGGCCATACTGATTGGCACCCCTCACCAGGTTCAAAAATCAACTATAATGACTATTTATTTTTCTGGACAAGACAACCCCCTCTCCACCTCTGTTACAAATCTTGGATTTAGAATGGACTCTCATCTTACTTTTGAAAATCACATTAAGCATCTGTTTGAAACCTGTTTCTTCCATCTCCGAAATATTTCCAAACTTTGCCCATCTCTCACATTTGCTGATGCAGAGAAACTTGTCCATGTCTTTGTCTACTCCAGGCTCGACTACTGCAACTCAGTTTACTGGAATCCCCGGCAAAAACATTCAGAAGCTTCAATATATTCAAAAGAGTGCAGCCAGGATTTTATTGAGAGCTCGTAAATTTGAACATTTTAAAAATGTACACCCATTCTCCATAACCTCCACTGGCTTCCTGTCACCTACAGAATTCAGTACAAAATTGCTCTCATTACCCATCAATGTTTAAACGGAACTTCACCTGATTATCTGAAGGATCTTCTTGCTCCATATTCTTCCACCCAGTCCCTACGATCACAGAACAGTAATCTCCTTCACATTCCACTTCACAGACTCTTCCACTGGTACATTTTCATCTTTAAATCACTTCTTGGTCTTCTGCCTTCATACATTTCATCCTACATGTCTTTGCGTGAGTGCAGCTACAGCGTGCGCTCTCAGGACATGATTACCTGCAGTGTTCCGTCAGTGAGGACTGAACTTGGCAACTCCGCCTATCTTACAAAAAGACTTAAAGCTTTTGGCCTTGACCTCTCTAAATGGTTTTAAAGGTTCAGTCTGCAATTTCTGTAGAACATCAGCACTTAGAAAAAATTTCAACAAGCAAAGCATTCTGATCCTCCCCCTCAGAGCCATATATAGCTCTGCCCCCTTGTGGTCTGTTAAAATTCAAATTCAAGCTCTGTTTTTATTGGCTGATTCAAATTCAAGCTCGGTTTTTATTGGCTGGTTACAAACTTTGTTTTTATTGGCTGGAAAATGGCGGGTCACTTTTTCTTTTTAGAAATGCTTATTTACCACCTGGAGAAGCAAGGGGACAATATTTTTTTTTAGTTTTTTTCAGAGATTACCTCTCTAACATCAATCTAGTGACAGAGTGAAGAAATATGTTAAAAATAATTGTTAGAAAAGTTACATACAGCAAACCCTCGACCTACGTCACCTGCGACCTACGGCAACTCAGACTTACGATTTTATCATATTTAATAAAAATATGATTAAAAAAAAAATATATATATTATTATTATTATTTTTTTTGTGTGTTTAAATGTTATTAATTTCATGTGTATAGCACTTTGTTGCGGCTGTGGTTGTTTTAAATGGCTTTATAAATAAAGTATAATTATTAATATTTCGTTTTTAATTACAATCTGATCGTATTTACGCAACTTCCGGTCGTTTCCGGTCGTTTCCGGTCGTTTCCGGTCGTCATGTTACAACCTAACCAGAGGCTACTGAGGACCGTGTGTCCGTTCAGGGTTGCCTCATACGGATAAATTTGCTGGAAACACTCGGCCAACTCTGTGGACGTCTCAGGCCCGGAGGAGCAGCCGCGGATCGCCCCGTGATCGCTTCAACAACGCCGCCCGACATGCTAACGACAGCAGCTAACAGAGCAGCTAACACAGGCGAAGACACCGAGCCGACATGCCGCGGAGGAGCCATCTGCGGCCGCGAGCTCGCCGCAAATGTCCGCCTGGCAGTCGGGGGACACCGAGCTAACGCGGAGATACAAAGCCGACAGCCTTTTTGAATGAACTGACATGCTAACCAGTGCTGCTACTGGCGCGGCCTAACCGTAGCTAACGCCGAGCAGCTGTTTTGGAGGGAGGAACATCGCGGAGAAACGGCTTTCAGTAAGTTTTTTTTTCTTTCTGGCTCCAAATGTATGAAGTTAAGAAGCTAACAGTCATTCTTTTAAACAGTTTTGACCACGTGTGTGCGTGTGGAGCGTAAGGAAGCTGTGGGAGCTCTCACCCGAGCTGATGCTATAAGACGAAGGCAGGCTTTGACCAGCTCAAAGTAAGACATTATATTTTTTTATTATTTGTACAGTACTGTATTCATTTACTGTACAGTTCTGTGCATGTTCATGGCCTAGTATGTCTCCTTTTTCAGTCTCATGCCATTAAATATGTGTGCGGCGCTCCGTTAGCGGTATAGCCGCGACCTATGTCAGAAACGCGGACCTACGACAGGCAGGTGTTTTTGGTCCGCGAGGTACGACAACATCGACCTAAGTCACACACGTAGGTCCCTATCCCTGACGTAACTAGAGGGCTACCTGTAGCAGCTTTAAGGATCTGTTGGAATCCTGTCAAAAAACAATGCAGACATGTTCCTGTTTCTGATTTCCTACATCTACCTCATGATATTTTGGTACTTTGATTTTTGTTTTAATTTGTTTTAAAAAAATCTGTATTTCTCTCTAATGCCTGGTTTCCACCAAATGCTTTTCGCGCCTTCGAAGCAGCCACTTTACATTGAAAGTCTATGTGGCCGCGCATCTTGGAGCAGCGGGGCGTGACGCGGCGCGTCTTCAGCATTTCAAGCAGCGCAGCAGCGCCCGGCAGTCCCTTTCCACGCACGCGCGCGTCCGCAGCAGCCGAGCCAGCGAGCAGCAGAAGCAAGAATATTCTTGCTTCTGCTGCTCGCCGCGTCGCAGCAACCAATCGGGAGAGACTCTGCTATGTGATGACGCAACGACGACGGGACTTTTTGTGGACTTTTTAAACTTACCCCGTCGAGCCTCCGTGGCGAAAACAGCCTCCGGTAGGAAACCTGGCATTTTTAAAGTTGCTGCTGTCCACTCGAGCGTACGATCACCCCAAACATAAAAAAAAAAAAACGTTTTAATCTCAACAAAGACTTTTGGAGCTGCAGTTCGGCTCGTAGAAAACCCACTCAAGTAGTAACGAGGCTCACGTGAAGCTGATTTTATCTGCTCGGTGCACAGAAAAACAACACATATCTGACCGGGAAGGGAGCCAGACACTCCTCCCACTGCGCGTCTACAGACACGTTCGGTGGAAACAGACATCTGTTGACAAGCAGCAAACATGGTGCGTTGGGAGCGTTTTGATGCGTGGGGATGTAGCATTATGTTTGTCTATTGTTGATTGTTTAAGGAAATGTCTATTTTTACTGTTGTCATCATTCTTTAGTTTGTAGCAAGTCGCTCTTGTAAATGAGTCCTCGAGGCTCAATGAGATTCATCTGTTGAAATAAAGGTTGAATGAATTCCACAAACTAAATTAAGGACCATGGGAGATTGTGCATTCTGTGTGGCTGCCCCCTGCCTCTGGAACTCCCTCCCTGACTATCTGAGCGCTCCGCAATCATTGGTTGACTTTAAAAAGGCGTAAAGACCTATCTTATTAAGCAAGCTAATTCTGCCTTCACATGATTTTATCACTGATTTTAGTTGATTTTATCACTGATTTTAGCTGATTTTATTGCTGATTTTAGTTGATTTTATCACAGATTTTAGTTGCACTTTGTAGCACTTTGAGAATTTTGTTAATGAAAAGTGCATTACTCATTAAATTCATTATTAGGCCAAAAGCGCTGCGAAGGCCTATTGTAATCGCTCTGTTCAAAAGTCAAAGTCAAAGTCAACTTTATTGTCAACTGCAATATGTACAGGACATACACAGGACCGAAATTGCGTTTCTCTCAGTCCCTCGGTGCAACAGTAACCATCTAAACACTAAACACTAAAACATTTAATAAACATAAGCATAAAATAGTAAAAGTGTAACACTGTCCTGAGTTTTTCATAATAGTATAAAAGTATGAAAATTTACACCAACACTGAAACACCAAACACCCCTAAAACACCAAACACCCAATGAACATAAGCATAAAATGAAATAATAAAAGTGTAATACTGTCCTGAGTTTTTACATAGTAGTATAAAAAGTATAAAAAGTATATCTATAAAATAAACTGAAGGTTCTAGCATTGACATTTGCAAAGAGTGGCACAGCAGCATATAAGTTAATGTACACAGTATATGTATGAGGTAGTTGATGTTGGTATAGAGGCAAAGTGGCATATGCAGTGAGGCACATAAGGCACATTTGGCATCCTTAGATAAGGCTAGTCAGAGAATGCTATATATGTATCTGCAGTAGTATAGATAAAAGTAGTGTAAATGTAAACAGTAGTAATAAATGTAAAGCAGTAGTAGTAAATGTAAACCGTATTAATAAATGTAAACAGTGAATGTAAACAGTAGTATGACTATAGGCAGTAATGTAATACAAACATTAGTGCAAATATGAGAAGTAGTGCAAACTGAATGAGTACATGACCGAGAGTTTAGTGAATAACCCGTTTGATGACACAGGGTCCAGTGTTAAAAACTTTGTGTTGAGTGGTAATGTGTGAGAAAGTTTTTTGTGTTAAGGCAGTTCAAATGGGAGGGGAGGCAGAGCAGGCAGAGTGTTTAGCATTCTGACTGCCTGATGAACAGAGCTGTCTCTCAGTCTGCTGGTTCGAGCCTGGAGACTCCTCAGTCTCCTCCCTGATGGCAGCAGTCTAAAGCGGCTGTGTAGTGGGTGTGTGGGATCACCTGACGAAAACACCGTGTTGTCGGGAGAGAGAGAAGCCGCAGCCTTTGCACGCGCCGCCATCTTGTGTTCAGGCCCGACCTGCAATTTTTTCAGCCAAACGAATTGGCCTTTTGGGGGCCTTTCCATATCCCAAAACTCACCAAATTTGGCAGCCGCATCAGGACTGGTGAAAGTTTACGTATTTTGGGGGCGTGACAAATCTGAAACTTTTCTCCTGTGGAAGCAAATGAAATGTAAAAGTCCATGTTTGCCTCAAATGCAAAATGCCACTTGTTATTACAGTCTGAAAGGGCATGGTTATTTTCTGTTCTATTGTTATGTACTGTTGTACATTTGAAATGTGTTTTTTTTTTTATCCTTTCTTTCAGCATTTTGTGTCGCTATTTAAAAAAAGAGCAGGTTTGAAAACAACACTCATCTTTAGTTATAAAGAATCTAACAAAGTTAAGTTAGGTCCTCTGGACGGATTCTTTTTAACAAGAATAATTTTTGGCTAACTGCTGCCGATAAGTTTCCCATTCTTGCTAACTGAATTGTTCCGACATTGCTCCCATTTTCCACAACATGTTTATGTGAGCTGATCTTTTTAAGTATGAACGATATAAAAACTAAAAACAGAGAGAGACGGAGAGCTGTGGAAAAAGAGCTTTGTGTGTGCCTTTCTTCAATTCCTGTCAGGATATAAGCTTTGTGTTCATCTTACAGGGCCAAGTGTCACACAAAGTGAGAAAAAACAGAATTTGTAGTGTTATTATCTGTGTCATATTACGCTACAACATGACATAAGGTCTTTAATTGGTGGTGTGCTGGAGGATTTTTTTAATGTAAAAAATGTGATGTGGCTCAAAAAAGGTTGAAAAACACTGAGCTAGAGATTATTATCAAAACATGGAAAATAAGCAGTTTTCTACAATCTACTTGTATACTTTTCTCAACAGTTTAATGACCAAAGACTAGCTTTTAATACATTAAAAACAAGTTTAAACTCTGAAATACATGCTTTTCTGTTGTCTACAGCTCAGCCGTGGATAGTTAACTCTTTTTTAAATCCTTTCACCCATCGTCTGTCCACACCCTCTGGTATCTCTGCCTGATGGCTTGGCTGATAACTATTGATAACTAATTGACAAATGGTCAAACTCCTCCTTTGCATTCAATCTGTGAGACCGTAAAGACTAGACAGAACCGCTTTTATTCTGAGATAGTGTTACAATATGTTCCCTTTCAGTCTGGTCTCTCAGAGCAACATACTTGCTATGGGAATTGCACCCCCGCGCGATTACCTGAAGAAATATACTCACGCCTTTACGGCAGGGGCGTCATCGCCGCGCCAGAGGCCCCGCCCTCTGGGTACTTAAGCGACTTGCACCCCTCCATCTTTCTCTTTTTTGCCCTTCGCCTCGCTAAACCTGAACTTCCTCTTCGCGGGACTTCTCTGTTGCTTCAACGCTCAACTTGAGGTGAGCTTGCTCCCTGCACAGAGCACACAGAGAATTATTCCTGCGTACTGCTGGACTAGCGAAAGCTAGTCTGGCACATTTCTCTTAACCCCGAAGTATTTTTTCTCCTCTTTCTACAGATTGCTTCGCTCGACGGCGCTAACTACGCCACAGAAAAAAGGCTATTTTGCTAACTCTTGGCGAGCTAGCCACCGAAAGCGACGCGACGGAGGAGACATTTAAGAAAAAAGAAAGAAGATTCTGGAAGGACTCGCCCGCTTCATCTCGGACATGCCTCCGGAGAAAGGAAAACGAAAGGCGAGACTTCCAAGGAAAACCAACGGGACGGCGAGTCCAAACTCGCACACCTGTCCCAACGGATGTGGCTTTTCCCTCGCAGCAACGGACACCCACGAGGCCTGTCCAGTCTGCCTGGGAATGCTTCATGCAAAAACAGCACTGGATACGCCCGACTTTTGCCCACATTGCAACCTCATGATGTATGTGGTGCTACGGCATCAGGTTGACCTCGTCGCCAAAGCCATGGGCAACTCAGCAACACCAACGGACGCGAAAACCACGGAGCCCTTCACTCCCACGCCGGAGTTAGAGAACATGGCTCTACATGACAGCACACGTGTTGAATGGGGCGACAGCCCTGACGTGCTGGCTCCCATGGTGGACCTAACAGTCAAGTTTGACACCCGTGGCATGATGAACGAGGACGAAATCTCGATCTCAGCCTCGGGCAAATTTTCAACGGAGGCAGACGTGGAACTGGAGGATCAGGGTGAAGACCTCTCCCAGACCCCGGTACCTATGCTCCCAGAAACTGACTTTTCTATACCTGCTCTGTTTGACCTGTGCCACAGAGCAACGGACGCTCTGTACATCCCATGGCCTGAACCTCCGCCTCGCCAACAGGTCACAAGGCTGGCAGGAAATTATTTTTTCTCGAAGCAACAGGCCGCCACGAGGCAAAAGATGCCCGTGTTCCCGGACTTCCTCACAGAACTAACTCGCACCTGGACTCAACCAAGAGCCCCTATGCTCCTTCCCCTCTCACAGTTCCTCGACGTAGACGGGATGGAGGAAGTGGGAATAGCTAACGTGCCTCAGATTGAGGACACATTAGCGTTTCACCTGGCTCCTAAATCATCAGGAACAAAACCAACTCTTCCAGAAAGGCTTGTCGAGCATCAGCGTCTCTACTCGAGAAATGCTACAGGGCTCAGGGACTCGCGGCATGCGCCATGAACGTGTCCACGTTAATGTAGGCTTAACTGGCCGAAAATCTGCAACAGCTCCAAACAACAACGGACAAGCAGATGGCTGCCGAATTGTTGGATGAAGCCCGCAGAGTAACAGACTTTGCACTACGTATGATGGGGACAGCTGCTGTTGCACAGGGTAGGGGAATGGCGGAAGTGGTCATCGCGATCCGCCACCTCTGGATGACTCTAACGGATCTCCCGGAGGGACAAAAGGTGCCTTTTCTCCACCACTCGATAGAGCCGGTGGGATTGTTTGGTAAAGCTTTGGAGCAAATTCAGACCAAGCTGGACCAAAGACGCAGACAGGCGGAAGCTCTCCGGGTGGGCATTCCCCGGAGAAGCTTCGCCCCCCCAAGGGAGTCTGCTGGAAGCAGACCTGCGCAGTCTCGGCACCACTCGGCAACGCGTGCCCCACCGCAGAAGCGGCCAGCATACGAGGAGGAGCCCAGGCAGAGACCCCCACAGGGCCAACCGAGCACGCATGGAGCAAAAACAGGTTTGTCCCCTACCAGGCGACCAAACACAGGGCCTCCTCGGCGAATTGGGACAACAGACAAAAACGTGCCTGATGAACTCGGTCCACGTTTCCACGTTACACGATCACCCACCCACGTGGTAATGGGAATGATCCCCTCATGTCCAGACTTTGCTTGTAACACAGTACAAAAAGCTGGTTTATTTACAGCATGCACAAATCCTGCTTTCTCTGCTGTAAGTGACATAGAATCATGTATGTCATTGCACATAAGCACGAATAAAGTTCATGAAACAGCTTCTCTCTGTTTTATTGACTCAAAAAAACAAAACAAAAAAACAACAACAACACACAATCTTCAGCAAAACAGGTCCCTCTGGCCTGCAAGCCGTCATAAAGAGAGAGGGCCTTTTCCCCCTCTCTCTCACGGCCCACAGGGTATTAGCATGATTAATAAACCCCAGCAGAGTGCCTCTGATTCATCTGCAGTCAGCAGACACAGAGGCGTCTACGAACCCCCTCCCCCACACCCCTCTGGGAGACAGTTGGGGAGGGTAACGTGCTCAGGCCCTCATCCCGTTGTGAACGATGGGACAGCCAATACACTAACCAGACGAACACGTGACATGTCCGTACCTCAGGGAGGCAAGATGACAAAGTCTGATGACGGGGGGGCTATATCAAACGTCCTCAGGCAGCCACAAACTTCACACTTTCACAGCAATGACTGTGTTCAGCCTGCTGTGGATAAAAACAAGACAGAGCCAAATCAGATCTCTCTTCATGTTTTTCGAAGGGGACTAAGCTCCTTATCACTAAATAATCTGAAGTCTGCCAAACCAAAAGGAACACCCCCACGTTCTCACGTTGCAACCGCTCCTTTGTTATTAACGATGGACACCCAATGCCCAAGCAGTACTCAGACAGCATGTCACCTCCCGTTCTGTGTTGATCCAAATCTGCTTTCAAAAATAATTCTCCCAAAAGGTGAAACACAGACCTCGGTCGGTTTACCTGGTACCAACGCTTCATTAAAGCCAAGGACCAGTAGATTGGACCACCCCAGAAAACAGATTGGAGTCAGGAGATCTGCTTGTTTATGTAACTCGCAGCCTCACAGTAGGACTTCAAATTTGGAGGAGGAAAATAGACTTTCTGCTCCAAACCTGTCTAATAAGGATGACAGGTTACATCTGCCCTCAATTAACCCTGAGCAGGGTAACTTGGGAGCACATCAGCAAGGAGGCCTCCTTCCCAATCTGGTTGACCCCCAGGGGTTAACAGCCTCTGTGTCACCAGAAGGGGCAGTACAGCCACTTAGGCCAGGAACTGCCAAAAGTCCCAGCCTGTTGGCTGAAAAGAACAGGCTGATGATGTCAGGCTTGCCAGAAACTGTGGTATTGACCATACAAAATGCCCGTGCTGGATCAACACAATCTTTATACGCACAAAAGTGGCATATTTTTGAAGCCTGGTGCTCAGAAAGAAATATTATTTCTTATGCATGCAACTTGGCTCAGCTCCTGACTTTCCTTCAGGACTTACTAGAAAAAGGTTGTTCTTATTCAACGATTAAAGTGTTCCTATCAGCTATTTCAGCCTGTCACAAAGGTTGGGGACACAGGACACCCGGGGTACATCCAATCATAATAAGATTTATGAAGGATGTCCTTCGGACTAAACCACCCAGCAGGACCCTGACCACTGGTTTTGATCTTGGCCTGGTCCTGGGGGCTCTCTGTGACCCTCCATTCGAGCCACTGAGCGAGGTTAAGATAGATTTACTATCTTATAAAACTGCTCTACTCCTGGAACTTTGCTCGGCGATATGCGTGGGTGACCTTCATGCATTGTCTGTACATCCAATGTGTACCAGATTCGCCCCTGATGGGTCAAAGGTCACACTAAGGACTAATCCCACATCCAAGGTCTTGACTCTGAACCATAGGAGTTTAGACTTTGATCTCTCCTCCTTTCCACCTGCTCCTATCCTCACCCAGGAACAGGAAAGGCTACAGGCTCTCTGCCCAGTAAGGGCTTTACGCACATACATGCAGAGAACAGCCGAATGGAGGAAAACAAACCAACTGTTTGTCTGTTTTGCAGCACCTGCTACCGGGAGAGCCCTATCAAAACAACGCCTCTCAAATTGGGTGACTGAGGCCATTAAAAGGGCCTACACTAGCAAAGGTCAACAGGTACCCTCTGGAGTGCATGCTCACTCCACTAAGGGCTTGGCCACTTCCTGGTCATTATTCAAGTGTGTACCAGTCACAGACATCTGTGCTACTGCGAATTGGAGCTCATTAAATACTTTTGCAAAGCATTACAGTTTGGATGTTACTACGGGTGACGTCACTCAGGCTATACTTTCTAACACACAATAGAAAGTAACCTAGGGATGCCTGATGGTCAAGGGCAGACGTTCACTCTAGCATGCATTTTACTGAGCATTTCAAGGGCGTGAATGGATTACGTTCCCAAAGCAAGTATGTTGCACTGAGAGACCAGACTGAAAGGGAACTGAAAGTTATGCATCATAACTCATGTTCCCTGAAGGAAGGGAACAAGGTGCAACATAGCTAGCCCTTTTCAATGCTGAAAGCTCGGTAAAGTGCAACTTGGAGAACGATGGAAGGGTGCAAGCCGCTTAAGTACCCAGAGGGCGGGGCCTCTGGCGCGGCATTGACGCCCTTGCCGTAAAGGCGTGAGTATATTCCTTCAGGTAATCGCGCGGGGGCGCAATTCCCATAGCAAGTATGTTGCACCTCGTTCCCTTCCTTCAGGGAACATGAGTTATGGTGCATAACTTTCAGTTTTTTCTCTTTAATGTGACTCACTCAATAAATCACTTTTTTTTTTTACACCTCAGAGGATTCAAAACAAACATCTTGTTGTGTTTTAGAAAAAGTTAGAGTTGGTCTAAATTTCTGTAAAGCAAAGATGAAGACACTTGTTCCATAATATGTGCCCTTTAAACCTTCACATCAATGTGAAGAAGAGAAGACTAAGGAGATGGTCATGGAATTCAGATGGAACAATGCCCCCCAACACCCCACACCCGAATATAGAAGTATCTGTGGTGGAAGTGGTCTCCAGCTACAAGTACTTGGGTGTACACATGAATGACAACCTCAGCTGGAGCAACAACACGACCAGCCTGATCAAGAAAGCTCATCAGAGACTCTACTTCCTCAGACGGCTGAGACGAGCTGGTCTGAGCAGCCCAGTCCTCAAATGTGTGCAGTGGAGAGCATCCTGTGCTCCAGCCTCAACGTGTGGCATGGAGGCTGAACAGCTGCACAAAAAAAAGCTCTGCAGAGAGTGGTGAAGGCTGCACAGAAGACTGTTGGAGTCAGCCTCCCCACAATCACAGACATGTACACCTCCAGATGCAGGAAGAGAGCCACCTGCATCATGAAGGACCCCACTCACCCAGCACACACACTTTTTGCCCCGCTCTCCTCAGGAAGGAGGTTGCGGAGCATTAAATGTAGAACGACTAGAATGAGGAACAGCTTCTACCCTGTGGTTGTTAGACTGATGAATCCCTAACCAGGATTATCACTGTAAGGGGAAAAAAAAATCACTGTAATGCCACTTTGATTGTTGATATGTGCTGCTGATTATCCATGCTGCTGATTTCATGTCACTGATTATTTCCTGCTGCTATATTAATTTGTGCTCATCTGCTCACACAGACTCATGTTCATGCTGCTGTTGTTTGGTGTATTGTTTTTGTACTATTAACGTTTAGTGTATTTCTTAGTTTTGTGTATTTCTTAGTTTTGTGTATTTCTTAGTTTAGTGTTTTTCTTAGTTTATATCTTAGATCACATGTGTCAAACTCTTGGCCCGCGGGCCAGATGTGGCCCGCCATGTCATTTAATCTGGCCCGCGAGAGCTTAATTAAAAGGTTTTGAGTGTCTAAAAATTAATACGAGCGAGTTTTGACCAAAAACTACATTTCCCACAATGCCTTTTGACTACGGCAGCCCCACTATGCCTTTCGACAACGGTTTTCCCACAATGCCTTTCGACTACGGTAGCCGAGGCAGTGTTTCTACCTTCATGCCAACGAGTGGAATTGAGATATAAATAATGATCCCAACATGTCCAGAAAGAGAAAAGTTGATGCAGACGGAAGTTTCAAGAAAGATGGGAAGGCGAATACTTGTTTGTGCTTCCAGGAGAAAGACCGGTATGTCTTTTGTGTTACGAGGCGGTGTCGGTTTTGAAACCAAACACGGAGCTAAGTACGCTAAAGCTAGCCTTCAAGAAAAGCAACACATTCTGCCAAGAATTAAAAGGCAAACTGCAGTCGCAGCAGAGTTTGTTCATGAAACCCACAGCCAAAAACGAGGCTGCAGTGAAAGCTAGCTTCAAAGTGGCTGTGTGACTTTGCTGTGTTGTGCGACATAACCGACCATCTCGCCCAGCTGAATCAGAAGCTGCAGGGACGCAAACAAGTCATCACGCAGATGTCCGACGCGATCACGGCTTTCCTGCGAAAATTGGACTTATGGATGTGGCAAGTGAAACAGGACAATCTTGTCCACTTTCCTGTTTGTCAGGTTAGCATTTTCTTAAAATTTAATTCAAATATATCCTGATGCATTCTCAATAATCCAGGTAGAAAAATCTAAAAAAGCTAAGTGTGGTCCTCTGGACATTCAAAAAAACAAAACAAAAAACAGGTGATTATTTCAGCCACCTAAAATAATATGTTCCCCTTCCTTGGATGGTTTCTTTTCACAAAGATGGCCTCTTTTACTCGTCTCTCAAACCATTGTTCCTCTCTATCAAGGATGTGAACATCTTCATCCCTGAAAGATGAAGTTTTGTTTTGTTTTTTAAATGTCCAGAGGACCAGACTTAGCTTTTTTAGATTAATTAAAATATAATAAAATGTAATTCAACAAAGAAGAAGAACATTTCAACTGTGTGCAATTTAATGATTGTGCTTGCATTTTGTTTTGTGTTTATCATTTTCAGAACATGATCAATCATAGAGAGAGAATCCACTTGGTGTGTTCAAGGACAGGCAGCATCTCCTCATCAAAGACTAACCAAACAACTTGAGTACGGTAATATAGTTGTGAACTGAGTCAACCTTTATTTTGGTATGTGTATGCACACAAATTGTTGTCATTCACAGTTGGATGCAAGGCTGTGTGTAGCCTTTTTGGGTGAGATGCTACATGTGTCATACATGTTCTTTGCAGCTCAGTTTTATGTTTTTTTTTAATTAACTTGGACAATTTCATCCTTCATTAATGGAGTTATGTGGGTTTTCATAAGCTGACAAATTTTAAAAGGATTTATGTTAGAGCAACAAGCAAACAGATGTTTTCTATGCAACTGTAATTGTCAGTTGAATAAGTTATAATAAATGAGTTATTCAACATTAAGGAGTACGGTAGTTACATTTATTTTACATTACATTAGATTACATTTAGTTACATTTATAAGTTACATCTGGCCCTTCAAGGTCAGCCATTATGCCGATGTGGCCCTCGGTGAAAATGAGTTTGACACCCCTGTCTTAGATCCTTAGTACTGTTTTTCTTTTACAATTTATATTTTTGCTATTGCTGGATAAAACTGGGACCCTGTGTACACAATTTCATTCCACCTCATGTACCACATGCAATACGAATTACAATAAAGAACCTTGAGCCTGACCTTAAAAGATAAGATTACAGGTGATAAGAAAAAGTATTTAATGTATAGATATCATAAAAACACTTGTATTGATTTCTTCTTTTTCTGAAAATTTCTTTTAAAATGTGTGTTTATTTTACTGTTATTTCATTTTTGCTTGTGGAAGGCCAAAATGGTCATAATGTCAGACCCCAGGTCATATTTCCTAACAACTCTGAGCTGGTTTTCTTTAAAATTACCCTTGACCTGATTGTTTCTGCACATTTCTTCACTGTCCTGGACACTTAATCACTTACAGATTGATACATGCTTACACATTCCTTTTAAGCTTTTGTTTAATTTGAATGAGGCATGTTTGAAACATGAATGCTGATGATTTTTATTTGCAATTGTTATTATGAACTCATGTGAAATGTTGTATTTTTTAAAACTTTTTCTGTGTTCTATATTTAGAGAAAAAACTCACCTACAGCAACATCACAACTCTATAAAGTTCACAGGACAGAATAAGAGCAGTTTGATCAACTAAAGATGCCAGACTGTCTTTGCAAATGCAGTGCAACCTCCTGATAACTCCAAAGATGCCCTTGGCACCTGGGCTGTTGTCAGCTGTGTGTTTTTGAAGCTCTTGGTTGTTGTTGTTGAACTGTGGAAGCCCATTTCTGTCATGAAAGAAAAAATAAAAGCCCAATAGGAAGTCATAATTTCAACTTCTAAAGTCATAATTACAAGAATAAAAGTCATATTTATGAGTTTCAAAGTCATAATTACGAGAATAAAATTCATAATTATGTGTTTTATTCTTGTAATTATGACTTTAAACATACATTGAATGAATGAATCCATGAGCTATGCAGGAAAACCACTGGTGTCTGACAGGAAGTTGCATCCCTGTAGAGTCACGGTGTCCGGTAAGGGGCAAAATTCTAAATTAAATTAGAAAAGTCAAAATTATGACATTAAAACTCAAAATTATGACTTTTATTCTCATAATTATGAATTTAAAACTCAAAATTATGACTTTTATTTTCACAATTATGACTTTAAAAGTCAAACTTATGAGTTTTATTCTCATAATTATGTATTTAAAAGTCAAAATTATGACGTTTATTCTCACAATTATGAATTTAAAACTCAAAATTATGATTTTATTTCTCACAATTATGACTATTCAAAATGATTACATTTATTCTCATAATTATGAATTTAAAACTCAAAATTATGACATTTATTCTCACAATTATGACATTAAAAGTCAAAATTATGAGTTTTATACTCACAATTATGACATTAAAAGTTAAATTATGAGTTTTATACTCACAATTATGACTTTAAAAGTCAAAATTATGACTTTTATTCTCATAATTATGAATTTAAAACACTAAATTATGACGTTTATTCTCACAATTATGACTTTAAAAGTCAAAATTATGACTTCCAGTTGGGTTTTTATTTTTTCTTTCATGGCGGAAATGGGCACATTCAGTGTTCAGTTCTGGTTTTCCCCCGTCTCTCCTGATGTGTACCATCTTATTGTCGTCTTTGTTTACTCCTGAAAAAGAAAATCAGTTTTGCTCAGGAAGATTTTTTGTTAACACCAAGGAGAAAGAGATACAGTAGTTAGCACTTTGAGATTTTTATTAATGAAAAGTGCATTATAAATTGAATTCATTATTATTATAATTACAGAATATATATTTTTCATTCAACCTTTATTTAGTCAGGTAAATCTCATTGAGCCTCGTGGACTCATTTACAAGAGTGACCTGCTACAAACTAAAGAATGATGAACAGCAATGGTAGAATTTCCTTAAACAATAAACAATAGAAAAACATAAGAGAGAAATACAGATTTTTTTTTTAACAAAGTATCAAAAACTAGCAAAACATTATAAGATAGATGTATAAAATCAAACACAAGAACATATCTGCATTAGTTTTTGCCAGGATTCCAACAGATTTAATTGTTGTTCACACATATATTGTTGTTCAATGCAAAAGACTTCACTGCGATGAGATAAGCCAGCTGACTGTTGCTGATCACCCGCACACCTTCTCATCAGCTGCCTCCTCACCAACGTCTGAAGCAGTCACTGACTTTCTGCCACGTTGGGCAGCGCACTGCATCCTGGTCTGGCTTGTCCTCTCCTCATGTATCCTGCTCTGATCGGCCGCCAACCCCCTTGGAAAGAAGAGTGAATTTGGGCC
>JBBPBX010010347.1:0-19455 GCA_038048925.1 Garcialebias charrua
TGGGCTCATTTACGAAAGCGACCTGCTAAAACTAAAGAACAATGAACAGCAATGGTAGAATTTCCTTAAACAATAAACAAACAAACAATAAACAATAGAAAACAAAAGAGAGAAAAAAAAAGAGAAAAAAAAAATATATATATATGTATATATATATTTTTTTTAACAAAGTATCAAAAAACTAGCATGATTTCATCTCATCTTTTGTTTATATGTTCTTAATTTCATGTGTACAGCACTTTGTTGCAGCTGTGTGGTTTTTTAAATGGCTTTATAAATAAAGTATAATTGTTATTTTTATGTTTTAGTTCAATTTTTAGTGTATTTGTGATCGCTCCCAACGCGCAGCCGGCAAAAATTAAACGAGCAGACCCCCGGCGTAGGGACCGGCGGCATCGGAACCCTCTTCTGACGGATGGAGCGGAGCTTCAACTGTACAGCCTCGCTGCAGCCTCGCAGCAGCCTCGCAGCAGCGAGGACCTTCTCCTTACGGATTAATTTATCAAAGCAAAGGAAGGGTCTCAGCCTAAAATGATAAAAGAGCTGACGGATCTGGATGAATTCAAGAGATGAAAAATTACAAATCAATGAAACAACTCACAATCAAAATGGATAAAATATACAGTGGAATGAACAAATACATTAGAACATGACAACATACGAAGACTCAGAACCTAAAATATATAATGTTGAAAATGTGATTGATGCACATTTTTTTCCTGTAATAAAAGATAGCGAATATTATAATGAAGAGCAGTTTAATGACATCAATATATCAAATGGAGTTCTCTCCATTATTCACTTTAATAGCAGAAGTATAAATGCAAACATATCCAAAATAACAGATTACTTAAAACAATTAAATAGAACTTTTACGATAATAGCGCTGTCAGAGACATGGCTTAATGATGATAACACAAGTAATATTCACATCGAGGGGTATGAATTATATCATATGAACAGAAATAATAAAAGAGGTGGTGGTGTCGCACTATTTGTCAATAATGAAATAAAATGTAAATTAAATAATGAAATGTCAATAATAGTTGATAATATTATGGAAATGATAACAATAGAAATTATAAACAAAAACGATAAAAACATAATAATAAGTTGTGTATATAGATCACCAGGAGCAAATATAGAAATATTCACTGATAAAATCTTGGAACTAATGGAGAAGAGTTTTAATAAAAATATTTTTTTGTGTGGAGACTTTAACATTGATATGGGAAATAAAACAGATTCAAATAACATAAGCACATTTATAAACTCAATGTACAGTTTAAATATGTATCCATTGATATCAAAGCCAACAAGAATTACAACTCATAGTGCCACAATAATTGATAATATTTTCACAAATATAACAAATGGGGATGTGATAGGTGGTATCTTAACGACCGACTTAAGTGATCATTTACCAGTTTTCACAATCTTTAAAAATGATCAAAATATCACAAAAGCAGTCACAACGAAGAAAAAGATCATAAACACATCAAAAAAAGTTTTGGAAAAATTGAAAGAGGATCTGGATAAACAAGACTGGAATAATGTGTATGTTGATGATGCGAACAGAGCATATGATGAGTTTATGAATATCTTGGAAAGCCTGTATGAAAAGAATTGTGTGCAAACAAATGTCAACAAATTTAGCCGACCGTACTTTCTGTGTCCGCCTTGGTGACCATGAGTCCTCCTCTGCTCCTCTTCTGTCTGGGGTTCCTCAGGGCTCAGTCTTGGGCCCCCTCCTCTTCACACTATACCTGCTCCCTCTTGGCTCCATTCTTAGAAAATATGGGATCTCCTTTCATTGTTATGCGGATGATACGCAGATTTATGTCCCGCTTCAGAAAAAGGACTCCAACTCTCTGGCCCCTCTGTTTTCATGTCTGGAGGACATCAAAGCCTGGATGGCTGTGAACTTTTTAAAGTTTAATGAGGGGAAGACTGAGGTGATGGTTTTTGGAAGCTCAACTGAGACTCCCAAGGTCAATGTTGGTTCCTTGGCTCAATACATCAGACCTATTGTTACAAACCTGGGGGTCAAGATCGATGCAGGACTAAAATTTGAAAACCACATCAGAGCAGTTGTTAAAACTAGTTTTTTCCACCTGAGGCAGCTGGCTAAGGTGAAGCCAATTCTTTCCAAGCAGAATTTTGAAACAGTAGTTCACGCCTTTGTGACCACACGGCTGGACTACTGTAATGCACTCTATATAGGAATCAGTGATTCCTGTATCTCTCAGCTTCAGAGGGTACAGAACGCCGCTGCACGACTTTTAACTGGCACACGAAAGTTTGACCACATTACTCCTGTTTTAACCTCCCTGCACTGGCTGCCCGTACATTACAGGATTCATTTTAAAGTTCTTTTATTTGCTTTTAAAGCGCAAAATGGTCTTGCCCCGCCCTATCTGTCCGAGTTGCTGCAGCCATACGCACCCTCTCGATCCCTCAGGTCATGTGATCAGCTGCTCCTGAGTGTCCCAAAGACAAAACGCAAGCTCAGAGGAGACCGTGCTTTTGCTGTGGCAGCTCCTAAACTGTGGAACAACCTTCCCTTGAACATCAGACAGGCCTCTTCCCTGTCTGTTTTTAAATCTCTTCTTAAAACCCATCTCTTCTCCCTGGCCTATGACACCATCTGCGATGTTGACTTTTAATAATTTTAGTCGCTTGTTTTATCTGAGTGTATGATTCCTCAACTTTTATTATGTGACTTTTATTTATTTTAATTATTTTATTACCTGATTGTGATTGTTTTGTTGTGTGTACAGCACTTTGGTCCTGTAGGTGTTTAAAGTGCTCTATAAATAAAGCTGGTATGGTATGGTATGGTAAATTACACAAAGAGAAATACGAATGATCAACCATGGATGACAAAAGGGTTAAGAAATGCATGTAAAAAAAATAATTATTTGTATTCATGTTTCTTGAAATTGCGAAGTCAGAGCGCAGAAGAAAAATATAAAAAGTATAAAAATAAATTAGTAGGGATTATAAGGAAACATAAGAAAGAATATTATAGTAAATTATTAGATAAAACTAATGGTGATATGAAAGCAACATGGCGAGTAATGAATGGTGTACTGAAGAATCATAAAGCAAAAACTGGTATTTCAAAATATTTTGTAAAAGACAACGATGAAGTTCATGATGAAAATGAAATTGTAAATGGATTTAATCAATATTTCGTGAATGTTGGATCAAGCCTTGCAGCTAAGATACCAAAAGTAGATAAAAATATGATCCACTCAATTACAGGTTGTGCAAATAGTATTTTCCTAAATGGAACTAACAAAGAGGAAATAATGAATGTAGTAAAACATCTTACAGACAAGAGATCGAAAGACTGGGTGGACATGGATATGATGTTTGTAAAGGACATAATGAGCCATGTTATTGAGCCGTTCACATACATATGTAACTTATCATTTTCAACAGGAATTTTTCCAGATAATATGAAAGTAGCTAAGGTCGTTCCTCTTTTTAAAAATGGTGATAAATGTGTATTCAACAATTATAGACCTATATCCTTGTTACCACAGTTTTCAAAAATTCTTGAAAAACTATTTGTGAACAGACTAGACCAATTTATAGATAAACAAAATATTCTAAGCAACAGTCAATATGGGTTTAGATCAAAAAACTCTACATCAATGGCTCTCATGGAATTAATGGAACAAATAACTACTGCTGTCGATCAAAAACAACATTGTATCAGTATCTTTGTTGATTTAAAAAAAGCATTCGATACTATTGATCACACCATTCTCCTTGAAAAACTGAACAAATATGGTATTAGAGGACCAGCATTACAGTGGGTATCTAGCTACTTAAAAAATAGGAAACAATTTGTACAAATAAATGATGTAAGATCTGACCTCTGTAATATCACATGTGGAGTTCCCCAAGGCTCTGTACTTGGACCAAAGCTTTTTATTTTATATGTGAATGACTTGGTAAATGTGTCAGGACTCCTTAAATGTGTACTTTTCGCTGATGATACCACTTTTTTCTGTTCAGGTGAAGATATAGAACAAATGTTAGAATTGATAAAGACAGAATTTGTCAAGATACAAACTTGGTTTAAAATAAATAAATTATCATTAAATCTAGAGAAAACTAATTACATGATATTCGGTAATAGAAAGAAAACTGTTGATGTTCCACTCAAAATTGAGGATGTTGAGATTTGTAGAGTGAATGAGGTGAAGTTTTTGGGTGTTATCATTGATGACAAACTGACATGGAAACAACACATAAATTCTGTAAGAATAAAAATAGCTAAATCGATAGCAGTACTGTACAAAGTCAGAGACCTATTGAATGATAAAGCTCTGTATTTGTTGTATAACACAATCATTGTTCCACACTTAATCTATTGTATTGATGTTTGGGGGAAAGCGTGTAAAACAATCACAAAGCCTATTTTTGTATTACAGAAAAGAGCTGTAAGAATTATCACTAGAAAGCATTACCGTCATCCATCAAGTACATTATTTTATCAACTAAAATTATTGAAGTTCCATGATTTGGTAGACTATAATATTTTATCAGTTATGTATAGAGCTCAAAATAATGCATTACCTTTAAATATCCAAATGCACTTTGTTAAAAGACAAAGTTGTTATAATCTTAAGGGAACAGAGTTGTTTGTAAAACCACAATTCAGAACCAGTTTGAAGGGACGTTCTACCTCAATCCAGGGAATTAGATTATGGAATGGCTTGGAGAATGTAGTTAAAAATGCCAAGTCAATGTTTACATTTAAAAAAATGATCAAAACAAATGTGTTAAAAAAATATATGTGAAATAACGTAATGTGTATTGTATTAGTTAGAAAATTAGAAAGAGTTAGTCATTTTGTACTGTTGGTTGAAGAATATTATTGTTTAACCTGATTGTTGGAAAAAGTTGGTTGAAGATTATTATTGTTTACATGGTTTGACTACTGTTGTTTAATCTGATTGTTGGAGATAAGGGGCAGATATAATAAGATTTATTCTTCTTTCTGCTACCTTTCATTTTTTTACATTTTGTACACTATTATGAGATTGTCTTGTATTGTTTCTTTTGTAAAAAAATGAACAAATTTAATAAACATAAACATAAACATAATTTACGGGAGACACTTGGTGAACTTTGTGTGTGTCTTGACTGGAACAGCGATAACTCCCAAAATCTCCGCGTGCAACGAGCGGAGCTGGCGAACACCGGAAGAGGAACAAGCTAACATTAGCATCGGATTCGGGTGGTCTCATGCTAAAAGGAGCAGCAAATTGCGGCGCGCTCAGACGGGTTTCGGTAAGTTATCTTAAGCTAGCACTAACAGTAAGTCAAATGAGTAATAAAAAAAGAGCTAATTTTAAAACAACAACACATTACAGATACTGGCTGTTACAGAGGGCGTAAACAGATCGTTGAAGGGCGTGGACTTCAGAACTCAGTATCAGAAACCGGTCGTTCAAAACGAAAGTTAAAAATGGCAGAATTAAAAAGGGTATAATTAATTATCTAAGAATTATTTTGTGTATTAAAATGAATTAATATTGTCAAGATAGCACACAGACATAACATAAATTTTTTAAAGACTTATATGTGGTCCCCTTTAAACACACAAAAAAAATTAATGTCATATTTTTATTAATTATGATAATCTTGTAAAATTGGATCCTCGTAAGTCCATACGCTCGTAAGTCGGGGACTACCTGTACTATAAATTTATAAAGCGCCTTTTATGAACTACATATCTTGAAATAAGGCTAGGCTGTTTTAGTGACAAAATATTTTAACTGCTGTCTTTAATAGATTAAAGATGACCGCGCTCAGATTAAAGATGGCCGCGCTCAGAGCAGCCGCAGCTTCACGAGCTCCCGGTTCATCCTTAGTTCTTAGTAATTGTAATAATGTTTTTGTACCTGACTCTGCGCGTTTTTTGCGGGTGAATTACAGCCGAACTGAGCTGTTAAGAATTGGAGCGGAATTACCACAAGGCACGGCTGAAATCAGCAACGAGCTCAAATCAGAGCTCGGGAGATTGGAACTGCTACGATCATCTTTCTGGAAGCAGACGCGCTCCAGGGGAAAGAGGAGAAAGCGATGCTCTCGAGAAAAAAAGAGAGGTTGCCGAGCAGGAGTTATGACGAGACTGCGGACAGATGCTAAAACCGGGAGACCCCCGCTACCGGCTCTTTTCCTGGCTAACGTGCGCTCGTTGGACAACAAGATGGATGAGCTTCGTTTGAGAGTAACCACGTCGGAGGAGATGGGAAGGTGCTCGGTCCTTTGTCTCACGGAAACGTGGATAAATGAGAACACTCCTGACTCTGTTTATGAGCTGGACGATAAGCTATTTTTCAGAACAGACCGGAGCACCGAGAACACGGGGAAGACAAGAGGTGGTGGTGTTTGTATCTACGTGAACAAAGACTGGTGCACGAACTGTGCCGTGATCAAAAAGCTTTGCTCAGCTGCTGTGGAGCTGATCACGGTAAGATGTCGGCCGCATTATCTTCCTCGCGACCATGCTGTGATAATAATAACAGCTATCTACATAGCACCCGATGCTAATGCTAATGATGCCCAGAGAGAAATTCATGAGCTACTCACCTCGCTTCAGTGTAAATATCCTGAGGGGTTTTTCATTGTTTGTGGAGACGTCAATCACGTAAATCTTCAAGGCTCCCTCCCTGCCTTCCATAAGCACGTCTTCACAGCAACGAGAGGTGATAAGACATTAGACCAAGTCTTCACGAATGTAAAGGGGGCGTACACGGCGAAGACACGTGCAGCGCTGGGAGCTTCCGACCACTGCTCTTTGATTCTGGCTCCAAGAGAACTACCCCCGCTGAGACGGGCAAAACCGGAACAAAGAGTGATCAAGCTGTGGCGTCAAGATAGTTCCCCCATGCTACGAGACTGCTTTGAGAGGACAAACTGGTCTGTTTTCAGAGAAGCAGCCACTGATGGAAGCTCAGTTGATCTGGAGCTGTATGCTTCCTCAGTCCTGGGCTACATAAGTACATGCTCTGAAAATGTATCCATAAAAAAACATGTCAAATATTACCCAAATCAAAAACCGTGGTTAACTAAAGAGGTGCGCACCCTGCTGGCAGCCAGGGATACTGCATTCAAGTCAGGAGATAAAGAGGAGCTGAGAATGAGGAAAAAAGAACTGAGGGATGGCATTAAGAAAGCCAAAGCCACTTATGCACAGAGAATAGAGGGACAGTTCACCTCACAAGACCCACGGAGCATGTGGAAAGGTATTAAATGCATAACAGATTACAAAGGCAAGAATAAACAATGCCCCAGGGACCCATCTCTGCCTGATGCCCTCAACAAGTTTTATGCACGTTTTGATGATCCAAATAGACCAGCTAGCACCAGACTCACCTCATCACCAGATGAAGAGCATCTCAGAGTGACCGCAGCAGAAGTGAGAGGCAGTCTCAGAAAGATTAATCCCCATAAAGCAACTGGACCAGACAACATCCCAGGGAAAGTTCTGAAGGAATGTGCAGACCAGCTCTGTGAGGTGCTGGCTGACATCTTCACCACCTCACTTTCACTGGAGTCAGTTCCCACCTGCCTGAAGACTGCCACCATCATCCCAGTTCCAAAGAGCTCCACAGTGACTGGTCTGAATGACTATAGACCGGTGGCTCTCACCCCGGTGGTCGCTAAATGTTTTGAGAAACTGGTCATGTCCCACATAAAGAAAACCGTGAACACCAACGTGGACCCTCATCAATACGCATACCGTGAGAACCGATCAACAGAGGACGCCATTTCTTCCGTGGTCCACACTGCTCTCACCCACCTGGATCAGAAGGACTCATACGTGCGCCTGCTCTTTGTGGACTTCACATCTGCCTTCAACACCATGATCCCCCAAACTCTGATAGACAAACTATCTACACTTGGACTAAGCCCCTCTATTTGTAACTGGATACTAGACTTCTTAACAAACAGACCACAGTCCGTGAAGATCCACAACTTCTCCTCCTCCACCATAACCCTCAGCACTGGCTCTCCCCAAGGATGTGTGCTGAGCCCCCTTCTGTTCACTCTGCTCACATATGATTGTACAGCCACACTTCCAGGCTGTCATATTGTTAAGTTTGCAGATGATACAGCTGTGGTGGGCTGCATCACAAACAATGATGAGTCCAGCTACAGACAGGAGGTGGAGCACCTGGAGAGCTGGTGCAAAGAGAATAATCTTCACATGAATGTGAAGAAGACAAAGGAGATGATTGTGGACTTCAGGAGGAACAAACACACCCACGCCCCACTGAAAATGGGTGGGTCTGCAGTGGAAGTGGTCTCCAGCTACAAATACTTGGGTGTACACTTGAATGATAACCTCAGCTGGAGCAACAACACCACCAGCCTGATCAAGAAAGGTCATCAGAGACTCTACTTCCTCAGACGGCTGAGACGTGCTGGCCTGAGCAGCCCAGTTCTCACCTCGTTCTACAGGTGTGCAGTGGAGAGCGTCCTGTGCTCCAGCATCAATGTGTGGCATGGAGGCTGCACAGTTGAAGAGAGGAAAGCTCTACAGAGAGTGGTGAAGGCTGCACAGAAGTCTGTTGGAGTCAGACTCCCCACCATCGCGGACGTTTACACCTCCAGGTGCAGGAAAAGAGCCACCTGCATCATGAAGGATCTCACTCACCCAGCACACTCGCTCTTTGCCCCACTCCCCTCAGGACGGAGGTTGAGGAGCATCAAATGTAGAACCACTAGACTGAGGAACAGCTTCTACCCTGAGGCTGTCAGACTCATGAATAAATAAATAACAAGAATAAACACTGCAAAATATCACATCATGTTGATGCTGATCTGTTTCTTGTTGCTGCGTTTCACCTGTGACCATCTGCTCATAATGACTCATGTTCGTGCTGCTGTTTATAACGATGTTTTTCTACTACATTAGGGCTTAGAGTATTACTAGCTGATGCTTCTCTTAGTTAATCCTAGAATGTTATTACTGTTTTTCTCTTGCATTTGTTGTTTCTCTTGTAGTTGTTGTTGGATGTAACTGGGACCCCGTGTACATAATTTCGTTTTCATCACATGTACTACATGCGGTGCAAATGACAATAAAGACTCTCTGACTCTCTGACTCTGACTAATATCAGATAGCTTCCATTTCCTTCTCTAAATAACAATTACATTTGTTGACTGGAGAAATAGCATTTCCTGCAAAAAGGCAGTGTGAATGCATATTGCAGAGGTACTTGCTGAATAACAGCTAAAATTAGCTAAATAACTGAAATTTAGCTAAAATGGAAGAGAAAGCCTAAATAAGCAAAATAAAGCAGAAAGAACACATATTTGCTGAAATGGGTTGAAAAACGTAGAAATGAGCACACACAAAGCACAACTATTTGTTGTTGGATGTAACTGGGACCCTGTGTACATAATCTCGTTTTCAACACATGTACTACATGCGGTGCAAATGACAATAAATTCTCTCTGACTCTCTGACTCTGACTCTGACAAAGGAAATTAGCTAAAAAGGCTGAAAATGGCCAAAATTGGCTGAAAATGAGCTAAAAAGTCAGAAAGAAGCTTAAACTATCAGAGGGAAGCAGAAAAAGCTGAAATGAGCTCATAAAATGTGGAATTAGCTGAAAAGGCCAAAATTACCATAAAACAGCTAAATACTAGCTGAAATAGCAGAAGAAAGTTGAAACTTGCAGAAATAGGCTGAAAAGAGCATAACGAGGTGAAATTAGCTGAAAGAAGTTAGAAGAAGCACAAAATGTTAAAGTTAGAAATATCTTGAAAGGAGCACAAAACAACTGAAAAACAGCTGAAATTAACTATCCCTATTCCGTACATTTTTCCGGAGTGATTCTTGTCCAGCAGTTTTTAAGCTATTTCAGCAATTCAGGTAGCAAAATGTTCAGCTGTTTCAGGACAAACCTGCTATGACTTTTGGTATTAGTGCAACTTTAGCTTTTTGAAATATTTTGCCTTTTCTATTTCTTTTCTCATAGAAAATGAACTGAGCTCATTTTGCATCATTCAGATCGTTAGATGCGTTTACAACCTTTTACTGCTCTGTTCACATTTTGTTCTGCTTTAGCTTCTTTCAGCTTCCCTGTGCAAACTTAGACTATTTTCAGCAGTCGTAATAATAAATATAAACAGGACAACAATAGTGTGAATGCTTGATAAACATTCACACTATTATTATCAAAAAGTCTTAATGCAGTGATGGAAAAGCTCCACATCAGAATCATTTGACACTTCTATAGGTTTCATAGCTGCCGCGTGGATTATGTAAAAAATAAATAAATAAAAAATACAGATGATTTTGACATGTTGACCCCAGATGTATCCGTTTTGTACAAAGCTTGCCATGTCTGTAGGATCCATATGTGCAGCTTTTTTATGCTAACCTCAAAAGTTCAAACTCAGCCATGGTTATATGATTCAGTCATGTAGTCACAAACATTCAAGTGTTTTTGTCTTGTGGGATGTATATGTTTCAGACTGATTCTCATAAAGGGTTTACAAGATCACACATGTGGAACATACAACCCGGAATCAGAAGCAGCTCTTTGTCAATCTTCATCCAGTTCTCTGAAGAAAATATAAAACTGGAGAGTTTACATTCTCTAGAAAATGATGTACACGAGTGCTGAATAACTGGTAAAATTGCAGTTTTTTTTTTTTTTTAAGTTAAAACAATCAAAGCATGCATAAGATCAGACTTGGCAAAACTACTGCTGAAAGCTAACATTCACAAAACTGTACGTGAGAGCTAAAAGTAGCAAAATATTAAGTAAAAGCCTAAATTAGCAAAACACATTTAAAACTACTGTAAACTGTATCTAAAAGCTAAAAGAAGCTTAAAAATCTCACCCACCAGAAGACAAGAATAAAGCAAGTATGAGGTCGACTTCACGAAACGTTTCTGAAGAGGTTGGAAAGATCTCAATGTTTCTTATAAATAAAGTGAAACAAACTCAAAAAGTATAAATGTTGACAATACTAAAACTCATACCACAATATTCTTGACTGAGCCAAAAGTAACGGTGAAAGGAGCACAAAGTAGGTGGAGGCAGTTTGATTACAAAGAACATAAAGAACATAACCATCAACAGGAAAACAGTAATGTGAAAGTTGACTCCGTACAGTATTCCCTCACTATTTCGCAGTTTGACTTTCACGAACTCGCTCTTTCAAGATTTTTCAACGTAAGATTGTACACGACTCACGATTGTCAACGTTAATACTACTCACGTGATTGGGACGTTCGGGATAAAAAGTTATCAAAGAAATGAATACTTCGGACAGGCGCCGCCATTTTTTAGTTTTCTTTCATTAAGTCTATACTGTAACGCAAGTCAAAAGAACTAAAGCCAGAAGCCAACAGTGCTTCCAGACTCTACTTTCGACGGAAATGGAGGGAAAGTTTTAAAACAGTAATCTACACGATCTATGAAGCTCACAGAACTGTTAGGGAATTATCCTGAAGCTCAATTATCCACGAGCACATCAACCTGGACGGGGCGGTGGGCTTCATCGCTGCAGGGCCGGTCTGCAGAACTGGAACCGAGCCCGACCAGAACCGAGCTGCTGTTCTGCAGAGCTGGTAACATTTAGCACAACAGTACGGTAGTGTTGTAGTACTCGAGACCTGTCTTGGTCTTGTCCCGGTCTCAAGACCACTTTTTGACGGTCTCGGTCTTGAGACCGGTCTCAAGGCCTCGGTCTCGTCTCTGACTCGGACATTGAAGACTCAGGATTTTATTTCAAGACCAGTCAAGACCACAGCTGTGGAAATATCACTAAACTGCCAGACTATTGTCCAGTTTATTTAACATTTTTGTTTTTATTGGATGCAAAACATACTGATTCTGATTCAAATCCAAGAGATAATGTGACTCATTGCTAAATACATTTTTTGTTACCTCTGTCATGCCCACCCCCTTTCACTCACACGCTTCACTCCCAGTGTGGCCAGATTGGGCAGTTTGCTGCCGATTGGGCGGTTTTCGTTCTGGTTTTGCTGGGAACTCTGGGAAGATTTTTGTTGGATTGTTGTGTTTTGCCACATATTGTTAAATTAGCTTGGCTTGTACTGATGTGCGTTCATGTTCAAACAGTAAATATAACAATATGTTGAATGGGCAGATTTTTGTCTGATGTGGCGGTTTTTAACAAACTTTTGGGCTGGAAAACCTAGACTCTATCTGGCAACACTGGTCACTCAAAGAAAATGAGAAGTGATTTTCTGTGAGCGGGAGAAGATGTCTGCCATATCATCTGTTATAAAACTGGCCTATTTAAATCACAAAGAATATATTTGTAACTAATGCAACGACATGGTTATCCTTGGTCTTGAGTTCAGACTTATGAAGAGTGTTTTGCCTCTGCAGATTTTTAAGACTTGGCATGTGATGAAACAGTTTCCACTTTAACAGCTGTGTCATTTTATTGTTGAACCACATGAAGTTAGGCCACTGCATGTCTGATTTCCTTGTTATGTAGCTTTGAAATTTTATAAAAGCTGATATATTCATTCAAAAGCAAACTTAAAGTTTCAGTATGTAACTTTTATAACAAAAAATAAAATAATAATGTGATATTTTATTTATTTTATTTGAGGTCTTGGTCTCGACTTGGTCTCGGGTTAGGTGGTCTTGAACACAACACTACAGTACGGTTCATACACACGTTAAAATGATGTAGGTTTAAGAGTTTAGAACATTGCAAGAGGGTGGGAAGGGTTTATAAAGCCTTAAATATTTATAAATACTAAAGTAAATATAGCGTTCCTACTTCGTGGTTTTTCACCTATCGTGGTGGTGTCTGGAACGTGACCCCCGTGACAATCGAGGGACTACTGTAGTACGTTTGTCTTTTATTGGAGTAAATAAAAAGGAGTTTGTTTGGTTAACACAAACTCCTTTTTTTTATCCAATAAAAGACAAACGTAAAATAACTTGTACCATGTGGGAAGCGAACCCGCTTCCCCGGGTCAAGATAAAATGTAGAGTGGAAAGCCGAGCGCGCTTCCTGTGAGCCACGGCGGCGGATTGGTTTTTTCAGGAGTCCACTTTACCTATAAAGGAATCACCCCTCGTAACATCTTTGTTACGCGTAGGAGTTAGAGATTATTAGTTATATTTAAAAACCCTGGCTGCGCGCAAGAGTTAGACAATATTAGTTATATTTTAATGACATTCAGCTCGCGCAGAAAGGCGGAAATGGGTGCGCGCTTCGTGTTATTTACGTTCTAACATAAGCTGATTTGTAATCAGTTATTAACAAAAATTAAACTCAGAAAAACTAATTCAGCTAACAATTTTTTTTAGGGGTTTCTGTAGTTAAATTTTAATGAAATTCAGCTCGCGCTGAGGTTGTTGTTAGAACGAGTCCAGCCCCTGCTGCAAACAACGAATCAAATGATGAGCAGTACATGACGTCAAACTGGGCCCGGGAGTTCGGCCCGATCAGAACCACGGTGGAGATGGTTCCAAAACGAGGGCGGACCCGGGGCGGAAAAGGAAAATGCGAACATGCCGAACCCGGGTTAGAAGGCGGGCCGGGCCGGGCCGTTGAGGGCCGTGCAATGCGAAAACGGCTACAGTTAACCAATAAAAACCTAACAAACATATCTCTCCTTGAACTAAGTCAAAATCTGGACAGGAAATGTTGTTCACTCCTGAGCAAGACACATGCAGACTGTGTTAAATAAAGCTCAGTGGTAAATGTTCTGTTAAAGTTCACAAAGAATTAAACATGAACAGATAAACTGGACTGGTAGGTTTAAAATATTAATGTGCAGAGGAGTCAGGGCCGTGTTTGGGTCTTGTTAATGAAAGAGGATTACGTTGTATAATTTGTCCACAATGTGAGACATGACTCAGAATGTAACCAGATCAAAAAGGTCAACATAGACCCAAAGCAATTATCCGACTGCTTTTCCTTGAATGCAGCTCATCAATAATCAATGAAAGTGTTTGGTTTAGCCTTTGAAAACTGCACATTGTGTCTGTGTCTTCCTCCCTCTTTGATGAAGAGGTAAAGTTGTAGAGCAGTGCTTCATACTCTGCTTCTCACCCCGGACACAACTTGTCTGTCTTTTGTCTCACTCCCTGTCACTGCCTCCGTTCACATTCAGACTCCTTCATCCGTCAGTCTCTCCTGCACAACGTTAGCCTGTTTCTGTCAGACTGTTTAGTTTTTTCTTGGCCTTTCTTTCTGCTGGCTCTTCATCCAGACACTCGCTGTGTCTCCTCCTAACTGACACGTTCACCCACATCTCACTGTGGGGGAGCACACAAACGCAGCACGGCCCAGGCAGCGTGCCGTGTCTGCTCCTGGTCATTTCTGATGATGACTTCACAGATGAGAGATGTGCAAGAGCACGCGCTCCGGCATGCAGGTCCACGTCAGCGTGCAAGCATGCATGATGTCACGCGTGCAGATGGTTCGCAGGTGGACATGTGAAGAAGTCCAGACAAGAACCCGATTCCTTCTTCTCAATGTGAAACAGTCCAGTCTCTGTTCGTTCACCTTCGTGCTCTTCAGTTATCACTCGCCGCCAAAAGGCAAAGGCAGATTAATAACGTTTTTGTCTATGTCATGTGTCTGTTGGCAAAATATCTCATGAACCACTGGATGGATTTTAATCCAACTTTCAGCAAGTAATCAGAAAATGTATGTCTACAACTCTTCAGCTTTGGCAGTCGGTCTGATTCAAGATGGCTGAATTAACCTAAAATTGTCCTAAAATTGTGTGTGATAGTAGATGAGTTATTCTCAACACATACTCCAAGGGCTACTCATTGCATGGGATTTTTCTTTAAAACTGTAACTATTAGTATCAACCCTGTTTGTTTGTTGGAAAATATCTCATGAACCACTGAACAGATATTAATGAAACCTTCAGAAAGTAATCATATCAGAAGAATCGGAAAATATTTCCTGTCAATTAATAAGTATTTCATTGTTAAGTGTCATCCTTGTGTAAAAAGATCAGAATAAGTTTTATTATCATTGTACTGAAATACAGTGAGATTATATTTGTACAGTCATCTGAAAGATGGGCGGAGTGCACATTGCTGCTGCTCCTAAGAGCGCAGCCCCTTATTCATTAGATAGAAAAGGGGAAAAGGCCGCGAGGATAGAATAGTGGTATTACAAAAATATCTCTTCACACCTTGTCCTTATCAGGACATGATTTAAGACGTCAAAAAAACTCTACCAGCAGCACATTTGTGAACATGTTACATATGCATTTGACGATAAGACAGTGAGATTTGTCCATGAAGCACTTCCAGATAGTGCCATAGTCCTGATAAGATGTTGGTGTCAGCCGGTACAGATCTGATAAGCATTCACAGAAGTTCTCTCGGGGGAGGGGGGTTGCGATAGACAGAGCTTTCTTAGTTTACACATATCCCAGGATAAATTTGATGTTGGCCTGCTTCCAGGCCAAACGGGGGAGTCAGATTCAGATAAGCCATAGTTGTTGATTTTTTCAGGCAGACTGTTATTTGTCACCAGCCTTGAGTTCTGCTGGTACTTACGATCCAAAATGGCCAGATTTGTGGGCATTCCACTCGTTCGTGCTTATTAGCTACTTCCAAGGTCGTCTCCAACATGCTGGTGAGTCCCAAAGCTACAAGTGGCCTGCGATTCTCACAAATTGCTTCCATCTTCCTGCTTCCATCTTCAGGCCTGTCTCCAGACTCCCATTTGTTTCTAAACTTCTAGAGAAAATAGTTGAGTCCCAACTAAAGTGCTTCCTGGAGGATCACGCTATCCCCGAGCTATTCCAGTCTGGCTTCAAATCCCTCCACAGCACTGAGACTGCCCTACTGAAGGTTTTTAACGACATCTTCCTATCCACAGATACTGGTGACTCTGTGCTGCTTGTCCTATTGGACCTCACATCCGCTTTCGACACCATCGACCATGAGATCCTCATTGCTAGGTTGGAGCAGTGGGTGGGCATCTCAGGATCAGCCCTAAACTGGTTCAGATCCTACCTCTCTGACAGGTCTTTTTGTGTGTCCATCAATGATTTTACTTCTGCAGTGGCGGCTCTTAAATGGGGGGTTCCGCAGGGGTCCATCCTGGGTCCTCTCTTGTTCTCCTTATACCTGCTGCCACTCGGTGCTATTTTCCGGAAACACAATATACCTTTCCACTTCTACGCTGATGACTGTCAAATTTACTTCCCCCTAAGACAAAATGGTACAGGCTCTATTCAACCTCTGCTCGACTGCCTGGCTGACATCAGGGACTGGATGGCTTTAAATTTCTTAAGCTTCAATGATAAGAAGTCTGAAGCCATATTGTTCCTTCCCAATGACACAACCTCAAACCACTGCATTGACCTGTCTGCTCTACCCCTGTCCGAAAAACAAAAAGTCACAAATCTGGGAGTGATAATGGATCCTTCCATGAAACTCAACAGTCATGTAAACATGATCGTCAAATCCTGTTTTTTCCAGCTGAGGCGTCTGTCTAAGCTGAAGCCCATATTATCCAAAAACAACCTGGAGACAGTGATTCACGCATTCATTACATCTAGGCTTGATTACTGCAATTCACTTCTGTTTGGCGTCAGTCAAGCCACCATTGCACGATTACAACTGGTTCAGAACGCAGCTGCCCGATTTTTAACCAGCACACGCAAAAGAGAGCACATTACACCAGTCTTGGCCTCCCTTCACTGGCTACCGGTTCATCTTCGAATCCAATTCAAAATTCTCATGTATGTCTACAAATCGCTGAACAGTCTCGCCCCCGCCTATCTCTCGGATCTGATACACCCATATGTCCCTCCACGTGCTTTGAGGTCAGAGGATCAGGTACTCTTAATAGTTCCAGAAACTCGCCTTAAGCGCAGGGGTGACAGGGCTTCCTGAACGCCCTAATGGTGTGGTCACACAGAGCAGCGTTTTTACCTCCAAAGCTTCCAGCCTCCATGTAAAGTCAATGGTGGACGCACTCAGGCACCTCCTGGCGTCTGGCGTCAGGTCGCGTGCGTGTTGAGCGTGCTGATTAGCGTTTTTTCGTGCACGTGAACCGGCGTCGGCTTCCAAGTTCCGCTTCAGCTGAGCTGAAGTTTTCGCGGTTCAAACTTTCAAACGCCGCTCAACTCTACCTGATTGGTTGGTGTGTCAACCAATCAGGGAGAGTCGGGGGGCAGAAGAGAGGGGGCAGTGGGAGAGTCCCTATGTGACGCGGAAACGAGGGTGCGCGCGCACTATGTGACGTATTGTTTGTCGGAAAAAAAAAGAAAAGACTCGCGAGCTCGTGGACTATGGAAGAGAAACTCATTGTAGCTGTGTGTTCGCGACAATTCCTTCACGACCAGTCAAGTCTGCTCGACAGAGACGGAAATAAAAGGCTCCTCGCCTGGCGGAGTGCACTCTGTATACCGGTAAGCTCCTCCCACACCCCGTCGCCACAGCAACGAAGCCGCCGCAACACTACAGTTTGGACAACACTGGGTAGCGCGTCCACTTCCGTGCGTGAGGAGCGTTTTCGGAGGTAAAAACGCTGCTCGGTGTGACCACACCATTAGACTCTGGAACGAGTTACCGGTGCTCATCAAACAGGCCCCCTCCCTCTCGGTTTTCAAATCCCGGTTAAAAACTCACTACTACTCCATTGCTTTCAATGCCAGCTGATTTGTATTGGATCGTTTTATTTATGATCTGCAATGTTTTTATGTTTTTCGTGTTGTACTTCATTGTCTGTGTTGCCTGTTGCGCGTTTGTTTGTCCAGCACTTTGGTGTGGACTTGTTCCTGTTTAAAGTGCTTTATAAATAAAATGGTATGGTATGGTATGGTATCTTACAGTTTAGCTCGTAAATCAGCTGATTTTGAGTACTCGAAGCCCAAACCAAACAATCACACATGCAGGGTCTGCAGCTTCGCCATGGCCGAAACTGCTGCCGCCATCTTCTTTAATATCCGATAACTTAGTTATCCGCCTGTGCCAAAAAGGCAGAAACCCTGCTATTATGATCCCAATATCTTCAGCGTCCTAATGAGACAATACAGAAAGGCACATCAGATCCATGACGTGTCCTGACACATGCATCTCAGCAGGGCATGAGGGTTCTCCAGGACCCTGTTGCTTTGTTGGAAAAAATGTATTGATTGCATTGAAAGTCCAGCTGACCAGATCCATGACAATAGTTGATGTTTTGGAAGATGTGTAAATAGAAGCTCTGATACACAAGGCAGAGAGCAAAAAAGCAGGAGGAGGATGGGATAGGAAAGAAAGGTGTCCGTCTTGCACAAGAGCGAGTGAGGAAATTAAAAAAAAAGATGAATAAAAGATTGGAAAGGTAAAGGTAAGGAGAAGAAACAACTATTTACAAGATAAAATAGAAGTGGTATGGCACAGCACAACATTACATTGCACATACATTTTCAATGTAGGTGCTATGTGGCATTTAATGTCCTGGACGATTGTGGGATAAAAGATGTTTCAGTCTACCCTGATGCATGCTCAATAATCCAGGTAGAAAAATCTAAAAAAGCTAAGTCTGGTCCTCTGGACATGTTTCAGTCTAGTTTTGCGTTCATCTACAATTGATTACAAATAAAAGGAGGAGATGTTTGGTGTGGTAGGACCTGAGTCATTCACAACAAATGCAGCGTGAGATCTGGTGATGAGATTGCACATAACAGTATTTTCGAGTTTGGACCAATCCACCATTTCCCAACATTAGATTGTTGCTTAAAATTGGCATGAAAGATGGCGGGTGATATGCATTCCTTCAATGACTGCAAGGCCTTTCATTCATTTGCCTTTTTGCATCCGTTTCAGGGTCTTCTTGTTTTATATCTATAATTTGAGTGTTTTTATTTTCCTCCTGGACAAAGAGCAACTTGCCTCCATATTTCACTGCAGTTATGACAGCATCATGTTTTAGCTAAAATAATTTATAAAAGCTTCCACAAAGCAACAGCCACCATTATGCCTTCTGGTATGACTCATGCCTGCGCTGTGGTGACACAGTTACGCATGCATACACATTACATTTGCACAGTGGTGCCCACACTGTTGCTGTGTGTTTGTCTATTTGTTGTTTTTGTGTGTCTGTGGTGGATGGGGGGTGGGGGGGTGGCGGATGCAGATTGTGCTAGGTCCAGTAGACCCCTCCCAGTCAGAACAGCGCTGCCTCAGCTTGTTAGCATTAGACTCGCGTGACGTCCTGATCTGGCCTGACAGTCAGCCTGGGGAAATGATGGGACACGAAGCTGCCCACAGCCCCCATGTGACATGTTGTGCACGGGGGAGGCGGGTAAGGGAAGGGGGCATTGGATAGGATGGGGGGGGGAGGCAACGAGGCAATGCATGTTCACAACAAAAGCTGCAGAAGCTACAGCCCTGCCTTTTGCACAACAGACAAGACGGACAATGGTTTGGCTCAGACACGAAACTGAAA
>JBBPBX010010348.1:0-38419 GCA_038048925.1 Garcialebias charrua
AAAATTGATTAAGTAAAAGTGGGAAATGGGAAAATAGGTAAATGAAAATTTGATTAAGTAAAAATGGGAAAAGAGGTAAATGAAAAATTGATTAAGTAAAAGTGGGAAAAGAGGTAAATGAAAAATTGATTAAGTAAAAGTGGGAAATGGGAAAATAGGTAAATGAAAATTTGATTAAGTAAAAATGGGAAAAGAGGTAAATGAAAAATTGATTAAGTAAAAGTGGGAAAAGAGGTAAATGAAAAATTGATTAAGTAAAAGTGGGAAAATAGGTAAATGAAAAATTGATTAAGTAAAAATGGGAAAATAGGCAAATGAAAAATTGATTAAGTAAAAGTGGGAAATGGGAAAATAGGTAAATGAAAATTTGATTAAGTAAAAGTGGGAAAATAGGTAAATGAAAAATTGATTAAGTAAAAATGGGAAAAGAGGTAAATGAAAATTGATTAAGTAAAAATGGTAAAAGAGGTAAGTAAAAATGGGAAAATTGGTAAATGAAAATTTGATTAAGTAAAAGTGGGAAAATAGGTGAAAATAGGCTAATGAATGACAAATAACTATTTATTTCACCATTTTAACCATTTTTATCACCATTTTTATCCATTTTATTTATTTATTTAATTTTGGCTAAAACGGCTCCCCATAGTGTGAGCAGCTTCACAAAAGATACTTTAATAAAAGTGTCTGGAAGATACAAAACGTCTGGTTAATTTCAAACACAAATATAACCCAAATATAACCCAAATATAATCCCTCCATTGATTACGGTGACATCCTCTACATGAATGCTCCTACAAGCACCCTGCGGATGTTGGATGTTGTCTATCATGGTGCACTAAGATTCATAACTGGTTGTGATTATCGTACCCACCACTGCACCCTGTATTCACTGGTTAACTGGACATCATTAACCTCACGCAGACTCTTCCACTGGTACATTTTCATCTTTAAATCACTTCTTGGTCTGCTGCCCTCATACATCTCCTCCTACATGTCTTTGCGTGAGTGCAGCTACAGTGTGCGCTCTCAGGACATGATTACCTGCAGTGTTCCGTCAGTGAGGACTGAACTTGGAAAAAGGGCCTTCTCCTATTCCGCTCCTGCTTCATGGAATATCTTACAAAAAGATCTGAAGCTCTCGACCTTGACTTCTCTAAATGGTTTTCAGAATCTGTTGGAATCCTGGCAAAAACCAATGCAGATTTGTTCCTGTCTTTGATTTTATACGTTTACCTTATAATGTTTTGCTAGTTTTTTGATACTTTGTTAAAAAAAAAAAAAAAATTTTTTTTTTTTTTTTTCCCTCTCTTTTGTTTTCTATTGTTTATTGTTTGTTTGTTTGTTTATTGTTTAAGGAAATTCTACCATTGCTGTTCATTGTTCTTTAGTTTTAGCAGGTCGCTTTCGTAAATGAGCCCATGAGGTTCAAAAGATTTACCTGACTAAATAAAGGTTGAATGAATGAATGAATAACATTAGCTGCCTGACTCAGTACAATACACATCCCAGCATGCTTTGCGTGCCAATCACGTCATATCTAAGCGCCGCGCTGAGTCTGTTCGTTTCTTCGCAGTTCGCATCTTTCTCTCTTTCTGCTCTGTTTTCTCGGTGATTTTCTCCAGAAACGGGAGGATTCTTCGGTTCAGGATGGGACCCGTAGAGGTGAACTTTGTTCTGCTGCTCGTGTTTCACACGCTTCTGACCGGAACGCCGCTGTTCTTTAAATATTCTTGTTCCTCATTAATTAAATGTTAAATTTAATGTTATACTTTATTTACCCAGAAAACAATTAAGGGATGATAGTGAGATTTTGCCATTTTAATGCTTTGATCGAAATAAGCTTTACAATTTAAGTGGAAATACTTAACACGAACTCCGTTTAAAAATAAGAATGTATTTTGTTTTCTTGAAACAAACAAACAAAAACAAGAAGTTTGTGAATTTTATTATGTTTAATCAAGTTTCGTGTTTTAATCGGCTCATGTATGCAGCATTTTGGAGCTGATTTAACTGCCCTGGTTTAATTTATTGGTTGAATGAACGAGTAAAAAAAGGTCGCGTTGGCTGTCCTGCGTCACGTGACACGTTCTGACTGACGCGCATGCGCACTCCAAACCTGATTCTCAATTATTCAGTTCAGTTTTATTTATATAGAATATTACAGTATTTATATTTAATATTAGTAAATGATTCATTCATTCGACCTTTATTTCTACAGGTAAGTCTCACTGAGTCACGAGGACAAACGGGTGTCTTTTGTAAAAGAGTCTTCGAGGCTCAATGTGATGTATCTGTACAAATACATGGTAAATGGAGCTTGTATAGCGCTTTCCAGCCCCCTGTGAGGAGCCCCAAAGAAAAAGGCTGAATGATTGACTCATTTACAAGAGACCTGTTTTAGACAAACACAGATGAGGTACAGACAACAAAATGGACAAACTGGTGCATTTTTTCAGTCTCATGTCGGTATGTGTTTATTTTTTAATGATCCAGATCATAGACGCCTCCAAACTGACCTCATATCTGCAGTTTAGAACACCAGTCATTTATAGTAATTTTATTAAGCAAGTTATTAGTATATTTTTTATTATAAAACCTTCCTGGTTGGAGCGTTTTAAATGTTTGTTGTTGTTTTGTCTCTTGAACAGAATGTTGTTTGATTGTAAACATTTACCTGCGAGGTGATTTCCATTCTTATGTAACAATTTAAGTTTAAATCAATAAGAACTGGTTCCTGTTGTGTCTGCAGCTGCTCCACATGTCAGTTTTCTCCCAGAGCTTCTCTCCCTGCGGACGCTTCCTGGCTGCTGGAAACAACTACGGAGAGATCGGCCTGTTCAGGTAGGACAAAACAAACACACCTGCTTTCACTCACCTGTGCTCAGTCTGAAGCTCACACCTGTTGTTGTTGTTGTGTGTTTTTTTTTTTCTTCTTCAGTCTGGCTGCCGCTCTGAGTCCGGACGCCACAGCAGCCAATCAGAAGCCTGTTCTGACCTTCACAGGTGAGTCCAGCACACCTGCGAGGTGCGTTTAAATTGTGGCTCTGAGTCTCCGAGGAGTCAGGACACGATTTAAAGCAGCGACTCCACCGTATTGTTTCTACAAAGTGAGTTTATCTAAAAGAAAAAGGCAGATTTGAAAAACTAAACATTAAATCAAATATTTTAAAACGGCATATTTTAAACCATTTTTACAGCGTAGAAGTTTTTTTTTTTANAATTCTTACAGCTCTTTTCTGTAAAATAAATAGGCTTTGTGATTGTTTTACACGCTTTCACCCCAAACATCAATATTGTACAATATATTAGGTGTGGAACAATATATTAAGTGGGGAACAATATATTAAGTGTGGAACAATGATTGTGTTATACAACAAATACTGTACAGAGCTTTATCATTTAATAAGTCCTTGACTTTGTACAGTACTGCAATAGATTTAGCTATTTTTATTCTTACAGAATTTATGTAATGTTTCCATGTCAGTTTGTCATCAATGATAACACCCAAAAACTTCACTTCACTAATTCTGCAAATCTCAACACCCTCAATTTTAAATGGAACATCAACAGTTCTCTTTTTATTACCAAATATCATGTTATTAGTTAGGCCTTTTTGGCCTGTGGGACCCCGGAAGCAGCAGATAGGTACCGACAGTCCAAGCGGCATGCAGCTCGGATGGTTGCTGAGGCAAAAACTCGGGCGTGGGAGGAGTTCGGAGAGGCCATGGAGAATGACTTCCGTACGGCTTCGAGGCGATTCTGGTCCACCATCCGGCGTCTCAGGGGGGGGAAAGCGGTACGCGACCAACACCATTTATGGTGGGGATGGCGTGCTGTTGACCTCAACTCGGGATGTTGTGAGTCGGTGGGCGGAATACTTCGAAGACCTCCTCAATCCTACTGGCACGTCTTCCACTGAGGAAGCGGAGCCTGGGGACTTTGGGTCGGGCTCTCCAATCTCTGGTGCTGAGGTCACCGAGGTGGTTAAAAAGCTCCGCGGTGGCAGGGCTCCGGGGGTGGATGAGATTCGCCCTGAGTTCCTTAGGGCTCTGGATGTTGTGGGGTTGTGTTGGCTTACGCGACTCTGCAATATCGCGTGGACATCGGGGGCAGTTCCCTTGGATTGGCAGACTGGGGTGGTGGTTCCCCTATTCAAAAAGGGGGACCGTAGGGTGTGTTCCAACTATAGGGGGATCACACTCTTAAGCCTCCCTGGTAAGGTCTATTCAGGGGTTCTGGAGAGGAGGGTCCGTCGGATAGTCGAACCTCGGATTCAGGAGGAGCAGTGTGGTTTTCGTGCTGGTCGTGGAACACTGGACCAGCTCTACACCCTCAGCAGGGTCCTGGAGGGTGCGTGGGAGTTTGCCCAACCAGTTTACATGTGCTTTGTGGACTTGGAAAAGGCATTCGACCGCGTCCCTCGGGGGGTTCTGTGGGGGGTACTCCGGGAGTATGGGGTACCAGGCCCATTGATATGGGCTGTTAGGTCCCTGTACGACCGGTGTCAGAGCTTGGTCCGCATTGCCGGTAGTAAGTCAGGCTCGTTTCCAGTGAGAGTTGGACTCCGCCAAGGTTGCCCTTTGTCACCGATTCTGTTCATAACTTTTATGGACAGAATTTCTAGGCGCAGCCAAGGTGTTGAGAGGATCCGTTTTGGTGGCCTTAGAATCGCTTCTCTGTTTTTTGCAGATGATGTGGTCCTACTGGCTTCATCAGTTCGTGATTTACAACTTTCACTGGAGCGGTTTGCAGCCGAGTGTGATGCGGCCGGGATGAGGATCAGTTCCTCCAAATCCGAGGCCATGGTCTTGAGCCGGAAAAGGGTAGCATGCCCTCTCCGGGTCGGGGAGGAGGTCCTGCCCCAAGTGGAGGAGTTTAAGTATCTCGGGTCTTGTTCACGAATGAGGGAAAACTGGAGCGTGAGATCGATAGGCGGATAGGTGCAGCATCCGCAGTGAAGCGGGCGCTGTACCGGTCTGTCGTGGTGAAGAGAGAGCTGAGTCGAAAGGCAAAGCTCTCAATTTACCGATCGATCTACGTTCCCACCCTCATCTATGGTCATGAGCTTTGGGTTGTGACCGAAAGAACGAGATCTCGGATACAAGCGGCTGAAATGAGTTTTCTCCGCAGGGTGTCTGGACTCTCCCTTAGAGATAGGGTGAGAAGCTCAGTCATCCGGGAGGGACTCGGAGTAGAGCCGCTGCTTCTCCACATCGAGAGGAGCCAGTTGAGGTGGCTCGGGCATCTGGTTAGGATGCCTCCTGGACGCCTCCCTGGTGAGGTGTTCCGGGCATGTCCCACCGGGAGGAGACCCAGAGGAAGACCCAGGACACGCTGGAGGGACTATGTTTCTCGGCTGGCCTGGGAACGCCTTGGGATTCCCCCAGAGGAGCTGCTCCATGTGGCTGGGGAGAGGGAAGTCTGGGCCTCCCTACTTAGGCTGCTACCCCCGCGACCCGACCCCGGATAAGCGGAAGAAAATGGATGGATGGATGTTATTAGTTTTATCTAAATTTAATAATAATTTGTTAAGTTCAAACCAAGTTTGTATTTTAACAAATTCTGTCTTCATCAACTCCAACATCTGTTCTATATCTTTACCCTAACAAAAAAAATGTGGTATCATCTGCAAAAAGGACACATTTAAAGAGTCCTGACACATTTATGAAGTCATTCACATATAAAATAAACAACTTTGGTCCAAGTACAGAGCCTTGAGGAACGCCACATGTGATATTGCAGAGGTCAGCTATTACACCATTTATTTGTACAAACTGTTTAAATGGTTTCCTATCTTTCAAATAGCTATAGATACCCACTGTAATGCTGGCCCTCTAATACCATATTTGTTCAATTTATCAAGGAGAATAGTGTGGTCAATAGTATCAAATGCTTTTTTTTTTTTTTATCAAAAATACTGACACAATATTGTTTTTGATAGACAGCAGTAGTTATTTGTTCTATTAATTCCATGAGAGCCATTGATATGGAGTTTTTTGCTCTAAACCCATGCTGACTGCTACCGTACTTAGAATATTTTTGTTTATCTATAAAATGATCTAGTCTGGTCACAAATAGTTTTTCTAGAATTTTTTTAGAACTGTGGTAACAAGGATATTGGTATATAATTATTGAACACTCATTTATCACCATTTTTAAAAAGAGGAACTGCCTTAGCTACTTTAGAACTGGAGGCCAAATTAATGCCATCCAGAGGGACTGAAAGACTGAAACATTTATTCATAAGATGCTCAGGTCCAAAAACCACAATCTTTGTCTTGTTTGAGTTTAAAAGCAGAAAATTAAGGGTCATCCTGGTTTTTATGCATTTAAGACATGCTTGTAATCCAACTAACAGATTGGATTCATCGGTTTTCGTGGACAAATAGAACTGAGTATCAGCATAACAATGGAAATTTATCCCATGCTGTTTATTAACTATCAAGTGGAAGCATACATAAAGAGTATTAGTCCAAGCACTGAACCCTGAAGAACTCCATGACTAACTTTGGTATATGAAGTTTCCTTATTTACATTTACAAAATGGAATCTATCAAATAAATATGATTTAAACCATTTTAGAGCTGCTCCTGTGATCCCAATATCATATTCAAGCCTCTAGTAAATTATTGTGATCACAACTTCTGTTGTGACTTGTTGACGCTATACTTCTTTAAAACGTCTTCAGTTGATCCAAGCTAAAACATTACCTTCATTTATAAGTACAAAAAAATTGTATTATTCCCTAGAACACAAAATGTTTCAACAAACAATTGCACAAATCAAGTAGTCTGCAATATTTCTCAGGGTAAACCAGATATTTGAATAGTTAAGACATTTTTAAAGGTGGGATATGTTCAGTTATGTAAGGGCCACAGTCCTTGGTAGACTACCAAAAACATGGTGGTTGTTTGAACTTGCAGCAGGAGAAATAGGGATGTCAATCTCCAGGAATCCACACTATTCCATCAAAAAATAAAATAAAAACAGACAGAGGGCAATGGTCTGGTCTTTTCTATGCTGTCCTTGCCATTCTTGGTGCTTTCTCCAAATTCTCTAGAGCATTGGCACTGAAGTTCAATGTCACACTCATCAACACACCTGAATCTGCTTTGAACTCTTGATGACAAGATTGATTTATGCACAAAAACCTTTAGGTGATGTCTATAATTATCTGTGACTATGTCAATAAATTTTACATTAAAAACTACTTCAAATTATAAACATGTTTGTTTTAGTGGCTAAAGGGTTCAATGAGATTTAAGTTTTTCTGGTTGGCATGAAATTGAAATCCTTAGTGTTTTTTATTATTATTATTATTATTTTATTTATTTGATCAGATTTGTTTGTTTCGGATCTGAAATACCTTAACTTCCTTAGTTTTTGTTTAACCCATTGCACTAAACTCAAATTAGGATTTTTTTCAAATCAAATTTTCTAAAATGCAAATAAAGAATTTCAATAATGAAATAAGCACCAAAATGCCACCTCAAACAAAAATTCCATAGTCATAAGATAATGCATCTATAAGTGACAGGAGAGTTCACCAACGAGAAACATTTAAAGAACAGACCAACTAAATAAATAAAACTAGATCCACCAAGAAGCCAACTTTGTGTCAGTCTGACACAGGTCAGATCAACCATTAACATTCCAGCCTTTATTTTACTTTACTTCCTGTATCCCACCTCCATGGAATTTACCAGCACTCCCCTGCATTTGGCCTGAAGTCAACACTGACATCACCAGAATTTCTTAAAAGTAATCCAGTGACATTTCTGAACCGCAAACAAAGTCAGATGAATAAATAATAGTATCTTTGACGTCACGCCATGGCAACCATGTGCGGGGTTGTGAGGAAAACACATGGAATCGAGAACAAAAGCCAAACGTAAACAATGTAACAATAAGACTGCACTTACTGAAGTCACTGTTTGTACTGAAACAGATAAACTGTCCGCCACAAGCTTATAACTCACTTCGCTGCCTTTTGAGATGAAGTCATTGCTTAAAAGTTTTTGGGATAGCAGGCATGTTAAATAACTCCAAGTTAACCTAATATCAAACTTTAAACCCAGTTATTTGTACATTCTCATTTCAAGTGTTAGACAATAACTGGTATACAGTATTTACTGGAAACAGTTGTACTTTTACACTATTGGAAGGTCGTCAACTAAAAAATATAAATATAATATACAAAGAGAAAAGATACATGTTGAGGATCTGTGAAACGTTTGAAGCTTAAAAAGAAAAAATAAATGCCACTGATTATTTCCTAAACTTTTTAGTTTAGATATTACATAATAGCTACAAAGTAATAGAGGAGTTTTGGGAAATAAGAATACACACAGTTCATATGAGCTATTGAGCAAAGATAAACAGGTTTAAGTGGAATCACAATTCTTGTTATCTGCACCTACCTATAGATGCTAAAATCCCAATCACAAGGGTGAGTAACTAAAACAATATACTATGAAATGACAACCCTTTCATAAAACTGATGAATTAATAGTTGTTCTTGACTGTATTTATGTAAACAAATTGTCGATATGTTCATATACACAGAGAAAAAAATGTTTTGTTTCTAACTTGCAACAGACAAAAGTGTTGCCAAAATGAATACATTGGAAGACGTCAATTTAGTCAATACAATCATTTTTGAGGCAGTAAAATGTTTAACTGAGAAATACTATGCAATCTTAATTATCCTGTGTTATTTAAAAAAAGGTTTGACAGTAAGATCAAACATAATACAAACCAGATTTCAAAAAAGTTGGGACACTAAACAAAGTGTGAATAAAAACTGAATGCAATGATGTGGAGATGGAAAAAGTCAATATTTTATTCGTAATAGAACATAAATGACGGATCAAATGTAGGGATGGCTCCCTGACATCAAAAGTTTAATCTGAGTAAATGTAACATTTTAAAGGAAAAATATGTTGATTCAAAATTTCACAGTGTCAACAAATCCCAAAAAAGTTGGGACAAGTAGCAATAAGTGGCTGGAAAAAGGAAATTGAGCATATAACGAACAGCTGGAAGACCAATTAACACTAATTAGGTCAATTGACAACATGATTGGGTATAAAAAGAGCTTCTCAGAGTGTCAGTGTCTCTCAGAAGCCAAGATGGTAAGAGGATCACCAATTCCACCATTGTTGCGCAGAAAGATAGTGCAGCAATACCAGAATGGTGTTACCCAGCGTAAAATAGCAAAGACTTTTAAGTTATCATCATCAACCGTGCATAACATCATCAAAAGATTCAGAGAATCTGGAACAATCGCTGTGCGTAAGGGTCAAGGCCGTAAAACTCTACTGGATGCTCGTGATCTCCGGGCCCTTAAACGTCACTGCACCTCAAACAGGAATGCCACTGTCAAGGAAATAACAGAATGGGCTCAGGAATACTTCCAGAAAGCATTGTCAGTGAACACAATCCACCGTGCCATCCACCGTTGCCAGCTGAAACTCTACAGTGCAAAGAGGAAGCCATTTCTAAGCAAGCTCCACAAGCTCAGACGTTTGCACTGGGCCAGGGGTCATTTAAAATGGAGTGTGGCAAAATGGAAGACTGTTCTGTGGTCAGATGAGTCACGATTTGAAGTTCTTTATGGAACACTGGGACGCCATGTCATCCGGACCAGAGAGGACAAGGATAGCCCAAGTTGTTATCAACGCTCCGTTCAGAAGCCTGCATCACTGATGGTATGGGGTTGCATGAGCGCTTGTGGCATGGGCAGCTTGCATGTCTGGAAAGGCATCCATCCATCCATTACCGTATCTTTACCCGCTTCTTCCTTATTGGGTCATGGGAGTCACTGGTGGTACCCATGTCCAGCCATCACTGTGCGAGAGGAAGCTGACACCCTGGACAGGTCTCAAGTCCATCACAGGGACACAGAGACAAACGAGACAAACAACCATTCACTCTCTCAAACCTAGGGATTATTTAGAGTTACTTACCAATCAGACTAACATCATGTATGTTTTTGGTCTGTGGGAGGAAACTGGAGAACCCAGGGAAAACTCACGCATGCACGAGAACATGCAGACTCCCCCCAGAAAGGTCCCGGGCTGGAATTTGAACTGGTGACCTTCTTGCTGAGAGGCAACAGCTCTACCAACTGTGCCACAACTATATTATATGTCTGCATTCTGACAGTGGGCAAAGTCTTGCATTCATTATCAGCATAAATTGTAAAACACAACCCATCAAACAAAGGCCAGCTAAGGCTGAACAAGTCAACAAGAGAAGAAAAAATAAGAAAGTCCATGCTCAATAATCTAGGAATACCAATCCAACAATTTACAGTTTTAAACCAGTTTGATATGATTGTTGACGAGGGAGAGGGCCGGTACCGGAGGAGGGGGCGTGCCAAAGAGACCATCTTAGCACCAACATAACTGGTTTGTTCCACTTTGGAGTAAGCAGTTGGGGGAAGAATCAGCTTTGTGTTGTGTGTTTTCTTGACTGATGAAGCCTTCTGGATGGAAGGTGAAACGTTTCAGCATAAACAATTTAAAAAAAGAAACTGTCCAGATGACCTGACTGAAAATTGTTGGAAGAGAAGAAAAACAAAGAGTTCCCCATTTGGCATGTTATTTGCCCATTGACCAACAAGCTATAGGAACGGCCTGGATAGGCAAAGACCTCATATAACCTTCTAACTTAATTACTGTAGTAATCTGAAAGTAGAGCTGGGATTATGAAAACATTTAGTGACACCCTGTTTAGTGATGATGTATATGTGTATGAAGTTTCATTAAATCATAATTGAGAAGATCAGAAGACATGGTCTGGACCAGAAAAGAGCTGGGACAGATGGAGACCAAACCTTAATACAGTCGATGAGGGGTGTTGTCTCCAAAGTGCTGCCGTCTCCAAAGTGCTGCCGGCTCTATAACAAACTGTTTGGAACATACCTCAAACATCTGAAAGTCATTTTAAAACCTGTACCCCCACCACACACACACACACACAAACTACAGTACTTCCTTCTCTATTCAGAGGAAACAGCTTTCTTTTTTCCTTTTACAACTGCTATCCCCTTCAATCTTTTTTTTTATTTTTTTATTTTTTTATTTCATTTTATTCATTCATTCATTTTAAAATACAAAAAAATGTTTACAATAAAAAACACAATTAATACACAAATCAAAATGAAAAGAAGCAGAAGAAGAATAAATCTTATAATGTCTGCTCCTTTTTTCTCAAAATATTTAAATCAAAATATAATATAAAATAAAAGCAATACTAAAAAAAAATACGTCAGCTCAAACAGCAGTTTCTTAAAATTAAATTATACATGATCATATATTTTCAAAAAACTAGTTTTAACCCTTCTCTTAAATATACACAGAGATCTGATTTTTTTAAAGTCATCCTCTAAACCATTCCATAAACTTATACCCTGGATTGAAGTACATCTCTCTTTCAAACAGGTTCGAAACCATGGCTTCATAAACAGTTCTATCCTACTTTCTATTTCATTTCGTATGTGTTCGGGTATGGTTTTCCCAGACAAAAAAATGCTTGCATTTGATCAAATTGACATGTGATGGAGAGTGATTTTTGTGTATACAGTCTTTGTAAATAGCCCAGTGATCACAGCTACCTATCCCCTTTAAAAAATAATAACTCTTTCTTTTAACAAAGTTAATTTGAATGTTAGAAGGTAATATGTTTTTGTGGGCCTTATACATAAATATTAAAATGTGATAATCGACCAATTCATAGAATTTCAAAATTTTCAATTTACAAAACAATATATGTGATGGATGAGTGTAATCTTTTCTAGTGATAATTCTTATAGCTCTTTTTTGTAAAATAAAGACCGGATTTGTGATTGTCTTACAAGCTTTACCCCAAACTTCAATACAGTAAATCAAATGAGGAAGAATTAATGTATTATATAACAAAAACAGGGCTTTGTCATTAAATAACTCCTTCACTTTATATAGTATTCCAATAGATTTTGAGATTTTTGTTCGTAAGTAATTAATGTGAGTTCTCCATGACAGCTTGTCATCAATGATGACACCTAAAAATTTCACCTCATTGACTTTACTGATCTCAATACCATTTACTTTAAGTGAAAGATCACCATCAGTCTTCACATTACTGAATATCATGTAATTTGTTTTCTCTAAATTCAATGACAGTTTGTTTTGTTGAAACCAATGTTGTATTCTTTCAAATTCTGTCTGTACTATGTTCAACATTGTGTTTATATCTTTTCCTGAATAAAAAAATGTTGTATCATCAGCAAATAAAATACATCCAAAAAGTTCTGATACATTAACTAAGTCATTCACATATAAAGTAAACAACTTAGGTCCTAGTACGGAACCTTGAGGGACTCCACATGTAATGTTACCAAACTTAGATCTTACACCATTAATTTCTACAAACTGTTTCCTATTATTCAAGTAGCTAGATACCCACTGAAGTGCATGACCTCTCAGACCGTATCTACTTAGCTTTTCTAGAAGAATACTGTGATCAATGGTGTCAAATGCCTTCTTTAAATCTACATAAACACTGACACAATGTTGGTGTCGATCAATTGCAGCTGTTATGTGTTCTATGAATTCCATAATAGCCATTGATGTGGAACTGTTAGCTCTGAACCCATACTGACTGCTACTTAAGACACTTTGTTTCTCTATAAATTGATCTAGTCTGGTAGCAAATAATCTCTCCAGGATTTTTGAAAATTGCGGTAACAATGATATTGGTCTATAATTTTCGAATACATGTTTCTCACCATTTTTAAAAATCGGAATCACCTTAGCTGTTTTCATATTGTCGGGGAATATACCAGTTGAAAGTGATAAATTACAGATGTATGGTTCAATCACATAACCAATTATATTTTTTACAAGCATAATGTCCATGTCAACCCAGTCTTTTGATCTCTTATCAGCAATTTTTTTTACCATATTCAGTATTTCTTCTTTGTCAGTCTCAACAAGAAGCATACTATTGGTGCAATTTGTAACTGTGTGGTTTACAATCGCATCAGTTTTTGGTATTTTTGCTGCAAGACTTGGGCCAATATTCACAAAATATTCATTAAATCCATCCACTATTTCACTCTGGTCATACATTTCATTTCCGTCCTTTACAAAATACTTAGGAGTACATGTTCTTGTTTTCTGATTTTTCAAGACACCATTTATTATTCTCCATGTGTCTTTCATATTTCCATTACTTTTATCTAATAACTCACTATAATATTCCTTCTTGCGTTTTCTTATTATCCATACTAACTTGTTTTTGTATTTCTTATATCTCTCTTCTTACTAAAGTACTACAGAGATTTTACAGAGGAAACACATTTCAGCAATATTCTTATTTCTTATTCTTTTTGTTTTACAGTTAGTTTAATCCTTCTTTCTGCATTTCCCTCTTTAGGTGTCTCCACAGTAGCCGTGTTTCCATCAAGGTTTCTAGATTGAACACAGGGGCCCCACAAGGATGTGTGCTGAGCCCCCTTCTATTCACCCTGCTAACACACGACTGCACACCATCATACAGCTCCAACCACTTCATCAAGTTTGCGGACGACACAACAGTGGTGGGTCTCATCAGCAACAACGATGAGACGGACTACAGGAACGAGGTGAGCCGCCTGGCCTTGTGGTGCGGACACAACAATCTCACTCTCAACGTGGAGAAGACAAAGGAGATTGTTGTGGACTTCAGGAAGAGGGATGCCCAACATGCCCCTCTGACCATCAACAGCACCGCAGTGGAGAGAGTAGACAGCACCAAGTTCCTGGGAGTGCACGTCTCAAAGGACCTGTCCTGGAGCAGGAACACTGCAGCACTGGCAAAGAAGGCTCACCAGCGTCTCTACTTTCTCCGCAAGCTGAAAAGGGCTGGAGCTTCAACCCCCATCATGAGCACCTTCTACAGAGGTGCCATAGAAAGTGTCCTGACCAGCTGCATCACTGTGTGGTTTGGTGCATGTACTGCATCCTGCCGCAAGAGCCTCCAGCGCATTGTGAGAGCAGCTGAGAAGATAGTCGGCACCTCCTTCCCCTCACTGCAGGACTTACACAGCAAACGCCTCACTCGGAAAGCCCACTGCATGGCAGGTGATCCCACACACCCACTACACAGCTGCTTCAGACTGCTGCCATCAGGAAGGAGACTGAGGAGTCTCCAGGCTCGAACCAGCAGACTGAGAGACAGCTCTGTTCATCAGGCAGTCAGGATGCTAAACACTCTGCCTGCTCTGCCCCCCCTCCCATTTGAACTGCCTTAACACTAAAACTTTCTCACACATTACCACAAAACACAAAGATTTTAACACTGGACTCTGTGTCATCAAACGGGTTATTCACTAAACTCTCGGTCATGTGCTCATACAGTTTGCACTACTTCTCATACTTGCACTAATGTTTGTATTACATCACTGCCTATAATCATAATACTGTTTACATTCTCTGTTTACATTTATTAATACTGTTTACTTTTTTTACTACTGCTTACATGTAATTACTACTGTTTACATTTACACTACTCTAATATCTACACCACTGCTGATACATATACAGTGTGCTCTGAACGGTCTTACTTAGGGATGCCCAATGTGCCTTACTGCATATGCCACTTTTTGCCTCTATAACAACATCAACTACTACCTCATACATATACTGTGTACATTAACTCATACGCTGCTTTGCCACTTTGCAAATGTCAATGCTAGAAACCTTTAGTTTATTTTAGTTATACTTTTTATACTCTTTTTTTATACTAGTATGCAAAAACTCAGGACAGTATTATGTTCATTAAATGTTTAATGTTTTAGTTTTAGAGTTGGTGTAAATTTTCATACTCTTATACCACTATGCAAAAAACTCAGGACAGTGTTAGTTTTACTATTTTATGCTTATGTCTATTATTATATGTTTCAGTGTTTCAATGTTTAGATGTTTACTGTTGCACCGAGGGACTGAGAGAAACGCAATTTCGGTCCTGTGTATGTCCTGTACAGTACATATTGCAGATCTGACAATAAAGTTGACTTTGACTTGACTTTGACTTTGACTAGATGCGCATTTTGAAGCATCGCATCAGAAAAGCTGAATGGAAACGGCAAAATTCGAGTTAACTTCCTCTAAGATGGTATAATGGTTAGGGCGTTTGACTTGGGACCCGAAGGACGCGGGTTCGCGTCCCGGCCACTACACACCTTGGGGTGTCTATGAGTGCACACCTAATTCTCCAGCTCCCCGAGCGCCCTCTGGCTGCTCACTGCACCACCTGGGGTGGTTGGGTTAAATGCAGAGACGAATTTCGTCTGTGTATGGGAAACATACGCAGATGACAGACAAACGCATTATTATTATTAATTCGCTCAAAATTTGATACGCTCGCTTGAGGTGGTTTTGGGGGGTTTCGAAAGAGAGCTGATGCGCAAAACGACAGATGGAAACAGATTTGCCAACTCAGTTCTGCCGTAGCGAACATTCACGTCATGTGACTGATCAGCTGTTTCCGCTCCGGACAACATGTAACATCGCTAAAACTAGTTGGCATGACAGAATAAATACAACTTGCCCGATAGCAACACATACCTGAAATATTCTCTCCATTTTGACGAGATGTGTGGTCGGGTTCTGTTTTCAACCGCTACTTCCTGTTTACTGTAGACATGCGTAACGCTGACGTCTGACGTAATGACGCTGACGTAATGACGCTGACGTAATGACGCTGTGCGTGGCCCGGTAGATGCGATTCAAGCCAGTTGATGGAAACACTTCTGATCCGCATTAATTTGTATTTACATTTTTGCGAGATTTCAAAAATTAGCTCAAAATTCGAAATGAAAATAGATGGAAACACGGTTAGTGAGTCATCTTCCTCCATTTCGCTCTGTCCTCTGCATCCTCTTTCCTCACTCCAACTAACTCCATGTTCTCTCTAACTGCATCCATACATCTCCTCTGTCTTTTTCCTGGCAGCTGCATTTCTAACATCCTTCTACAAATATACCCACTGTCCCTCTTCTGGACATGTCCAAATAACTGTCCCTCCTCTTGACATGTCCAAACCACTGCCCCTCCTCTGGACATGTCCAAACCACCTTTGTCTGACCTCTCTAACATTATCTCCCAGTTGTTCAACCTGTGCTGTACCTCTGATGATGTCATTCCTAATCTTATCCATCCTTATCACTCCTATAGAGAACAGCAACAGCCTCATTTCTGCCACTTCCAGTTCTTTCTCTTGTCTTATTGTCAGTGCCACAGTCTCCACACCATACAATATAGCTGGTCTCATCACTGTCCTTTGACATTTACTTCCACCATTTTGTTGCAAATCACTCCTGAAACTTTTCTCCATCCACTCCATCCTGCATGGACTCTCTTCTTCACTTATTTTCTACACTCTCCATTTTCCCGGACAGTGGATCCCAAGAATTTGAAGTCCTGCACCTTTGTGACCTCTACTCCTTGTAACCTCAATGTTCCTTCTCATTCACACACATGTACCGTACTCTGTCTCCCAATGGCTGATATTCCTTTCAAGTGTATACCTACACCTCTCCAAGTTCTCTCCCACCTGTTCCCTGTTCTTACTACAGATCCCAATGTCAACATATAATTCTGTACATCACCCTCATTCTTAAAATGGGCACAGCACACTTCTTCTCCATTCCTTAGACATTTTCTCACTCTCAGATATTCCATTGAATATTTGAGTCAAAAACCTCACTGCCATCTTTCTAAGACATTTCCAAACCTCCACTGTGTGTCATCAGGTTCTACTGCCTTCCCCTTCGTCATTCTTTTCAGAGCTTTCTGAACTTCACCCTTCGACTTCCACCACATGTAGCACATGTGGTGCAAACAACAATTAAAAAAAAACTGACTGACTAATCTTTCCCATTTCCTGGTCCACAGTTTCTATGACCTCTACTCTTCTCTTTCATTTTCTTCATTCATTAGCTACTTACAGTACTTCTTCCATCTTCCTGTCAAGCTCTCCTCACTTGTTAGAACATTACCACTCCTATCCTTCACCAGCCTTGTTGCACATCCTTTCCAGCCCAGCCTTGTTGCACATCCTTTCCAGCCCAATCCCTCTGTCTCGCCAATCGGGATGAGTCCTTCTCACAGTCTTTAGCGTCCAGCCTCCCATAAAACTCACACAATTTCTGCTTTGCCAACTGTCCGGTTTTCCCGGAATCGTTCAAAATATTAATTTGCTATTCTTATGCTCGATGCTAGTTCGCCGACTGGAAGTAGCCGCCAACCCTGAAGAAGAATTTGCCGCCGAAAACCAACGAAGAAGAATCCACCGGAAGTGTGCATCCACGATCAAAAGCATGGCTTAACTTTAATAAAATGACCAGTCAGGTCAGTGCAGCACTTGCAATAATTTTCTATCATGCAAAGGAGGGTGGAGAAGTAAAATAGTGTCCCGTCTTTGACGCGCTCCACCGGATTATTTTCGCTTCGTGTCCGACCGAAAGTAACAGTGATCCGTCTGCAAAACGCTCCGCCGGACTTTTGCTCCGCCTGACTTTTCGCTACCTCTTCTGCTCCATCAGGCTCCATCAGGTAAATAAATAAACTATAAACTACGTCTCATACCAACATTAAGGCAGCTAACAATTTATACTCCGCTTAAAGCGGTAAGTCAGCTCAAATACAAACACGATGCTAACGTTAGCTCGTATTTTTTTCTTAGACAAACGACCTGAAATGGCTTCACAGTGTTCACCAGTGACTGTCCAAGGTAAATATGTCAGTGTAACTGAATAAGAATGCCACAGAACAGTTACAGTATATGTTGTGAAAAGGTTGCATCTAGGGCTGGGCCATATCATATCGTTACCGGTTTTACCGGGCAAAAAAGCTTGCCCGGGCAAAAAAGTTATATCATGATATGCTAATTTCATGACGTAATACGTCGGGGCGCCCCGCCCCCTTAACATCCGAGCGCTTCAAAAGACCAAACCGAGCTGCGCACCTCCCTCCACCAGTCTGTACTGGTATAACGCTAGCTAAAATGCTAAAAACAAATAACGTGTTTCAGCTGTCTCTCCCCTATCTCTCACTGCAGAGGTACAGAGAGCTTGTCCCCCCCTCCTCCCGTCCCGCGCTGCTCAGAGTGTGTGCGGGCTGCTCTCTCCCTTGCTCTAAAACTGTTGCGCGGTTCAGCTGTCTCACACAGTCTCACACAGAAGCAGGTGATCAGAGATAGATCAGTTAAAAAAATGAATCAGAAAAATGAACAATTCCTGCAGGAACAGAGGAAGCTGAAACACAAGAAGCTTCAGGGTCAGCTGATCAACTTGTTACAAGTTATTTTTATACTTGGAGACTGAATACTTTACTTAATAAAGTAATTTCAGTAAAATTGCCCCTTGTTGTTTTTTAAATTTTTATATAATACTGCAAAGCAACATGTTAAATTAATTTTGTCAAATAAATGCATTTGATATTTTTTTTGTTATATCACGAAATTTATCGTTATCGTGATAATGCTCTGAAATATCACAATATAATTTTTGAGCCATATATCGCCCACCCCTAGTTGCATCCCTTGTCAGATGTGTAAGCAAGCTCAGAGGAGACCGTGCTTTTGCTGTGGCAGCTCCTAAACTGTGGAACAACCTTCCCTTGAACATCAGACAGGCCTCTTCCCTGTCTGTTTTTAAATCTCTTCTTAAAACCCATCTCTTCTCCCTGGCCTATGACACCATCTGCGATGTTGACTTTTAATAATTTTAGTCGCTTGTTTTATCTGATTGTATGATTCCTCAACTTTTATTATGTGACTCTTATTTATTTTAATCATTTTATTACCTGATTGTGATTGTTTTGTTGTGTGTACAGCACTTTGGTCCTGTAGGTGTTTAAAGTGCTCTATAAATAAAGCTGGTATGGTATGGTATGGTATGTACTGTATTCAACTCCTGCCATGGATTGCACTTGCATTGCACTTGGACACATTACTACTATAGTTGAGCAAATCCAACACTTTAAGCTGCATTCTGTAGTTTTTTTAACACGCTGGAACTTAGAAAAAATTTGAACAGAGACAAGTTTCTGGTCCCTCCCCCTCAGAGCCATATATGGCTCTGCTCCCCCTTGCTCTCGCTGAACTTCAACTCAGCTTCCTTAGCTCCGCCTCCACTGCATGTCCTGTCGCAGCCGCTGCAATATTCCGTTGCAATATTCTGTTTATATGTTAATAAAACGTTCTAAAAAATAAAATAAAAACATGGAGTGCTGGTCCAGCACACCATAATAATAATAATAATAATAAATTCAATTTATACCGCACTTTTCATGAATAAAAATCTCAAAGTGCTAGAACACCAGGAAATCTGCAGCGCCTCGCGCAGCCACGTTGAACCCGAGTTTAATTTGCTCGTGACAAATTCATTCATTTCCTCATTTCAGTCATGAAATTGAAATCCTTAGTGTCATTTCAGTTTCTGCTATAACACTGAATATCTGAGGCTGCTACTTGTTTTGGATGAAAACAATCCGAAGATAGTTTGTGATTTATTTTAAACTTGCAATAATTCGAGCATGTACAATGTTTTTGATAAAGCCGACTGCTTTCTTGTTACCATATGGTTTACTAAAAGTTACTGAAGTCGTAAAACTTGAACAAGATCCATGTACTAAGTAAAGACTGATTAACATTTGTGAGAGGCATTTTTAGCCCCTTAAAATGTGCATTACCGGTATATGATTTTTTTTCTGCTGCTGTTTACCTCAGACACCCTTGTTCTATCAGTTCATGTTAATGTGGAATGTAATGCATGCAGCATGTTCTAAGACATTCTCGAGATCTACAGGAGTCTGTCTTGTCGTTTGCACTCAAATAATTTAGCACACTGGTTGTGAGATTGTCATTTTCTGTGTTTTCCTACCCGAGTTATTTGAATTTGCACTTAAAATCTGCATCTTTGCAGAGCAGCTCATATTGGTTTTGAATGAAAACAGTTTGAAGAGTTTTCATGTGGGAGCTACCATTTTTCCCCCAATAAATCCAGAATGTGCAGTTTTAGGTATAAGGCATGTTCTTGTTAGCCATGGTTTGCTAAAAGTTTTACTGAAGCATAAAAAATGATTGCATCTTATTTTGGTCAAGGCTCCTTTTTTGTGTTTGCATTTAAAAACAATAATTTTACAATTGTTTTATGTGTATCAATTTTATTGGTATAACATTTATTTTTAAACAAGCTTTGTTTAATTTGTTTTTACATTGACTTGGAAATACTAGACCTTTATGTCTATTTTATTTTGTAACTGCCATGTTCCTAAATTTGAATTTTTAATAAAGTTGAAGGTTTAAATTTGTTAATTTGTTTCATTTATATAAAGAAATGTAAAAAAAAAAATCAATGTTGTAATTACTTAACCCAGTTATGTGACCTGGTTCCACTAAACCTGGTTGTTTAAATTGAACATGAGTATATTAGGGTCAACTAACATACCGTATTTTCTGGTGTATAGGTCGCACCGGTGTATAGGTCGCATTGTCCAATTATCACCAATAGATTGGAAAAATCCCTAGATAGGTCGCACCGGTGTATAGGTCGCACCTACGTTTAGCTCTGCTGCAAATGTCTGCCACAGGAGCGCACAGCAAGGCTTTTAAGAAGATTAACACTTAAAAACAATTATTTGTTTGATAAAAATTATAGCAAATATATGTCTGAGCTGAACTTTTCCTTAATAAATGAACGTAATTGTGAAATGAGCTGGATTTAAACATTTGTTTTGCCGAAAGTGATAAGCCATATATAGGTCGCACCGGTGTATAGGTCGCAGGCCTTGAAAAAAACCATAAAAAGGTGCGACCTATACACTGGAAAATACGGTAATCAAATAACTTTAATACAACTCAATAATGTTGAGTAAACTGAACTAAACTGGTATAAGTCAATTCTAATAGCATCTGTTAAATTTAACTTAACATTAAGTTAAACAAACTTAAAGCTTCAATGCTGAACTTAGTTAAATCAGTTTGCTTGAATTTACTTTAATTATTATGTTAAAAGTAAATTAATAATACTCTTTACATTTACTCAACTCAGTTTAGTGGAACGGGGTCACTTAACTTGGTTAAGTAAATTGAACACTTCATTTCTTTGAGTGTATGGAACTCCCTCCCTGACTACCTGAGAGCTCCACAGTCACTGGTTGACTTTAAAAACGGCTTAAAGACTTTTCTTTTTAAGCGAGCCTACTCTGCCTCCGCATGATTTTATCTTAGATCTTAGTTGATATTATCATCATTTCAAATTGATTTTATTATTGATTTTTGTTGTTTTATCATTGATTTTACTTGATTTTATCACTTGTTTTTATTTGATCTTTGATTTTAGTTGCACTTTGTAGCACTTTGAGATTTTTGAAAAGTGCATTATAAATAAAATTCATTATTATTATTATTATTATTATTATTCAGTTCCTTTACAAACAGTCTCTTTATAAAATCTGCTTCAGCAAACTTGTTTTGTTCTTTTTACTTTTATGCTTTAGCAAACATGCTGCTGCTTTTAGATGGCCTTCTGCTATTATAAGCATCTAGCTATAATTTTGATTATTTTTAGCTAAAATCTTTTCACTGTTAGCTTTTAACTAGCATTTTGCTACTTTAAGCTTTAAGATATAACTTTGCTTATTTTCACTTTAATACCTCCAGAACAACTGAGGAAGCTTCAGCTTCATCAGCAGTTTTAAGCAGTCATGGAGCACCCTCCACAGAAAATGCAGTTTCTCCAGTTTGCATCTGTTTTCTGGACTGGACAAACACTGGACTGCTTTTTGTGCTGAAAGTGCTTTCAAACAATTTGCTCTTTGAAGTTTGTGAAACTCATCCTCCCTTCTTTTCTTTTTTTTCTCCTTTAGGGGTGTCAAACTCACAACGGGAGGGCCAAAATTAAAATCTTGGTCCAGACCATGGGACAGTTCGATGCCAAACATCTTTTCTTGGATGCAGGTTCATGAAATGTTTGATCAGCCTCATTTGAAATGACTAGATTAATGAAAAATCCTACCTTTAGTTAGCTAGTTGTCATAAGAAAGCTGATGAAGTATTTATATACTTTTAAGGAAATGAGAAGAAATGAAACTGTATTTACTTTCAAAATATTTACCTTGGGGGGCCAGATACAATGTTAGCGAGGGCCAGATTAGACCCGCAGTCCTTTGGTTGGACACTTGCTGTATGGGACAGCATCTAATAAAAACCTGGCTGTTAGTTTGCTCGAGTGTCAGGTTTTTATTAGACTGAACCCTTCAACAGGGTCATGTTTATATTTTTTTATACAATTAAGATGCAGCTGCAAAACTGAGAACACAGACTACATGACAATAAAAAAGCTTTTAGATAGGAAATTGTTCTGACTTTATTTTCTTCCATTAAGTCTGTTTTTCATTTTGAGCTTTCTTAATCTTTTCACGACAGCAAACATGTTTATCTAAGTCTCTCAGAAAACTTGTCTTGTGGGTTTTGCAGACCTTTTTTTTTTTAAGTTGTGAGAATGCCGAGTCAGCATTAATTGTGTTAAAGGGGACCACATATAGGTCTTTAAAATTTTTATGTTATGTCTGTGTGCTATCTTGACAATATTAATTCATTTTAATACACAAAATAATTCTTAGATAATCAATTATACCCTTTTTAATTCTGCCATTTTTAACTTTCGTTTTGAACGACCGGTTTCTGATACAAGTTCTGAAGTCCACGCCCTTCAACGATCTGTTTACGCCCTCTGTAACAGCCAGTATCTGTAATGTGTTGTTGTTTTAAAATTAGCTCTTTTTTTATTACTCATTTGACTTACTGTTAGTGCTAGCTTAAGATAACTTACCGAAACCCGTCTGAGCGCGCCGCAATTTGCTGCTCCTTTTAGCATTAGACCACCCGAATCCGAAGCTAATGTTAGCTTGTTCCTCTTCCGGTGTTCGCCAGCTCCGCTCGTTGCACGCGGAGATTTTGGGAGTTATCGCTGTTCCAGTCAAGACAACACAAAGTTCACCAAGTGTCTCCCGTAAATTAATCCGTAAGGAGAAGGTCCTCGCTGCTGCGAGGCTGCTGCGAGGCAGCAGCGAGGCTGTACAGTTGAAGCTCCGCTCCATCCGCCAGAAGCAGTGTCCCGTTGCCGCCGGTCCCTACGCCGGGGGTCCGCTCGTTTAATTTTTACCGGCTGCGCGTTGGGAGCGATCGCAAATACACTAAAAATTGAACTAAAACATAAAAATAACAATTATACTTTATTTATAAAGCCATTTAAAAAAAACACAGCTGCAACAAAGTGCTGTACACATGAAATTAAGAACATATAAACAAAAGATGAGATGAAATCATGAAAAACAACAGTCATGTGTTTAATACAGAAGTGGGTTGAGCCCAGAGCCATATAAAGTGAGAGTTGCGACACTTCCATAGAGTTCCATTGTAAGAATGGAATGCGGAAGTCACGTGGGTCATGGAGGGGGCGATTTGTTCCATGGCTCTGGTTACAGTCTGAAGCTGCCTGCAGTAGCGCTCCGTCGCCGCCAGAGGGCGCAGCTCCACAAGGTTTCCATAGCCGTAGTTTGGAACGATTGACCGCCTGTCGGCAAGATCAAAGCGTGTCGGAACTCTCTCTATATATATGGCTCTGGTTGAGCCTAACCAGGGGTTGCTAGGTGAGGGGCTGGACTCAGGTTGTGGTGGGTTGTGGCGTCACAAACCGCAGGAAGTGAGGAACTAACCGTTTTTATCACAGACAAATAAATCTGCTTAAGAGTAAATAAACCACTGGGTGCATTTCTTTGGCCTTAGGACTGTTTTTTTATGAAGTACATACCCAAAGTTGAGTAAAAAAAAACATTAAAAAGTGAATTTTGCATGTGTGGTCCCCTTTAAAAAAAAAATTGTGCTCCAACTACTGTACTTGTGCATACTATGTGCTATTTTAACCATTCATTCTGAACACCTTCTGCTCAGTTGGAATTGTGATTTATTTTTCTAAATTTTATACTTTTTAAAATAATTTACTTAATTTAAATATGAAATATGACAATACAACAAAACAGCATATAATGAGATCTCAGTTATTTAAAAAACATCCAGCTATCTTTGGCCTGTAGACCGTGACTGGTTTTGGAAATTGTTCGGCTCATTTTAAGCTACCAACAAGCTCCTTTTAGCTTTCAGCTGCCATTCTGCTCATTTTAGTTTTTAGCTACGATTGTGCTCCTTTTAGATTTGGGTTCAAGGTTCTTTATTGTCAGTCGTATCATATGTGGTACACAAGGTGGAACAAAACTGTGTACTCAAGTTACATGAAGCAATAGCAAAAATATAAAGTATAAAAAAAGAAAGTACACAAGAATCTAAGATATGCGCTAAACAATAATATAATATGGTGTATTAAACAGCAGCCTGAACATGAGTCTGTTGTGAGCAGAAGGGTATGAATACAGCAGCTTAAAGGCAAGAAATCAGCAGCATGGATAAAGTCACATGTCTCCAATTAAAGTGGCATTACAGTGATTTTCCTAGTTAGGGATTTATAAGTCTATCAGCTTCAGGGTAGAAGATGTTCCTCAGTCTAGTGGTTCTATTTTACTAGGTTTTCTACTTTTAAGTTGTCATTCAACCGATTTAAGCTTATGTTTAGCTGATATTAGCACCCGTTTTGCTCATTTTAACCAGTGTTTAGCTAAATTTAGCAATCAGAAGCATTTCCATTGGAGTTTCAACTGCTTGTTGACATCAGGCAGAAACTGAAGTCGGTGTTGGAACAAGTGTAGGTAAGGTCAAGATCTGTGACATCTGTCGTCATATGCAAATAAAATTAGTTTTACATGTTTTCCAACAACTTGGTGGCCAAGTCCAGCGTGCAGCTTTAGTATTCCCGTTGATGCAAGCACAGATTCATGTTTGAGTCGCTGTAAAGAAACATGATGCTTGTCCGCAGGCGAGTTACACATTCATGGTGGTTGCATTATTCAGAAACACCAGAGGAAGCAGAGACGAGGCAAATCTCACTGAGCAGAGGTGAAGTGTTTTGTGTTTGTGTGGCTGAGTGTTCCCGCCGCAGCACATTGTACCTGTTTCATCAGAGTAGAGCGCACGTCTGTGAGAATGAAAACAGACTGAAGCCCTCAGCCGCTTGGAAAAGCTGACACTTTTAGCAGAATGACGTTTGAAGCATGTAAAGTAAAAAAACATATACTATTGTTCCAGTTCTTTAACCATGCAGAAGCACAAGCTGCGATATTGATCTATTGCCAATACTGTACTGCAAACAGCTGTATTCATTTTAGCTTGGTACTCACAACCTTCAGCACAACAAAGCAGCATGTCTGAATCTGTTTGCAGCTTCACTCTGTGCATTTATAACAGTCTTGCCAATTGTCAACAGATTGTGTAAGAAAAGTGTCAGTGCTCATGTGCTTGGCACGGCCTGTTCAGAGCTGCTCTGTGAGACTGAAGCACAGGCTGTGGATCCTACATGAGTGGGCTTGTACCTGTGGGTATGCAGCAAGCAAGTTCTTGTTGCCACGAGCAGACCTGTGAAGTTGATGGAGCACGTTTCTGGGGCTTTGGGCTACAGATCTGACTGAGGCTGCCCGGTTATGCTCTCTGACTTCTCATTATCTGACAGGAATTCACCGGGCGACGTATCAAACATGCAAGTGTGTCGGTGCTTGCAGAAATACCACAAAGTCAGAACATACTGTGAAAATGGACAGCAACCAAATCCTGCGGGCGATCTTTGATTTCGGACAAAAGGTGTGAAGTAAGAGTGAACCCGTCTGTACGGATGAACACACTTACACATTGATTCTTGCTACATTCACATTAGTACCATAAATCTATTTTTGTTTGTATATTTATTGTATAACAATAGCCGTGTTTCCATCAAGGTTTCTAGCTGCGCATTTTGAAGTATCGAAGCAGAAAAGCTTAATGGAAACGGCAAAATGCGCAGTTACTTCCTGAAATTCGCCAAAAAGTTTATACGCTCGCTTGAGGTGGTTTTTGGGATCTTCGAAACCGAGCAGATGCGCAAAACGACAGATGGAAACACATTTGCCGACTCGTGCTGCCGAAGCGAACATTCACGTCACGTGACTGATCAGCTGTTTCCGCTCCGGACAACATGTAACATCGCTAAAACTAGTTGGCATGACAGAATAAATACAACTCGCCCGATAGCAACACGTACCTGAAATATTCTCTCCATTTTGACGAGATGTGTGGCCGGGTTCTGTTTTCAACCGCTACTTCCTGTTTACTGTAGACATGCGCAGTGCTGACGTCTGACGTAATGACGCTGACGTCTGACGTAATGACGCTGTGCGTGGCTTGGTAGATGCGCTACAAGTCAGTAGATGGAAACACTTCTGCTTCGCATTAATTTGTATTTACATATTTGCGAGATTTCAAAAATTAGCTCAAAAATCGAAATGAAAATGGATGGAAACACAGCTATTGTTTTTTTTCTTTATTTTCAATCCGTTTTTGTTTGTTGTTATTTGTGCTCAAGATGCAAACATCAAGGTTCAAGGTTCTTTATCGTCATTCTCATCACATGTGGTGCATGAGGTGGAACAAAGCTGCGTGCACAAGGTCCCAGTTACACCCCCCCCCCCAAAAAAAGCAAAAATATACAGGTAGTCCCCGACTTACGAGCGCTCTTACATACGAGGTTCCGGACTTACGAGCTGGCGAACGAGCAGTAAATTTGTAAAGAACATACAAAAAATACAGCACTTTTATGTGTTTTTAGATGAAAGTGTGTTAGCTAACCGTTTGGAAACAAGTTTCTGAGCATGTTTATGAACTAGTATGAACATTTGTGATGAAAAACGAGTGTTCGTAGTAGCGCTAGCATAAATTTTCCGACTTACGACCGAAAATCCGGACTTACAAGAACACGTGTTCCGACGTACGAGATTTTCGTCTTACGAGATACTCGTAGTAACGGAACTTGCTCGTAAGTCGGGGACCACCTGTAAAGTATTTTTTTTAAAGAAACGGTATACAAGGATCTAATATATACACAAAAAAATCATTATGTAATATAATACGGTGTATTAAAGGTGCTATGTGTAACTTTCTGTAGAGTGCAGAACTTAGAAATATTTTCAACAGGCAAAGCATTCTGATCCCTCCCCCTCAGAGCCATATATGGCTCTGCTCCCCCTGGCCCTGCTGAAATTCAAATTCAAGCTCTGTTTTTATTGGCTGATTCAAATTCAAGCTCTGTTTTTATTGGCTGATTCAAATTCAAGCTCTGTTTTTATTGGCTGATTCAAATTCAAGCTCTGTTTTTATTGGCTGGTTAATGGCGGGTCACTCTGTGTTTTTAGTGTTTTTATAAATGCTGATAGAGAAGCAAGGGGACTATAGTTTTTTTCAGAGATTACTTTGTCTAACATCAGTCTGTCAGTAGATAGTGACAGAGTGAAGAAATATGTTAAAAAATATATTGTTAGAAAAGTTACAGACTGCACTACAAAGTTACATAGTGCAGCTTTAAACAGCAGCCTGAACAGGAGTCTGTTGTGAGCAGAAGGGTATGAATACAGCAGCTTAAATGCAAGACATCAGCAGCACAGATAAAGATAAAAACATTGGGTGTTGGTTTTGTTTTGTTTGTTTGTTTTAAAGACAAAGCGCAGCCCACAAGACCCCTTATGATGAGTAATATAAATGGAAACAATGTTCCCTCGCCCGGACGCGGGTCACCGGGGCCCCACTCTGGAGCCAGGCCCGGAGGAGGGGCACGTTGGCGAGCGCCTGGTGGCCGGGCTTTCACCCATGGAGCTCGGCCGGGCACAGCCCGAAGAGGAGACGTGGGTCCCCCTTCCCATAGGCTCACCACCTGTGGGAGGGGCCAAAGGGGTCGGGTGCATTGTGGAATGGGTGGTGGCCGAGGGCGGGGACCCTGGCGGTCTGATCCTCGGCTACAGAAGCTGGCCATTGGGACATGGAATGTCACCTCTCTGGTGGGGAAGGAGCCTGAGCTAGTGTGTGAGGTTGAGAGGTTCCGGCTAGAAATAGTCGGACTCACCTCAACGCATGGCTCTGGCTCTGGAACCAGTTTCCTTGAGAGGGGTTGGACACTCTTCCACTCTGGAGTTGCCCCTGGTGAGAGGCGCCGAGCAGGAGTGGGCATACTTGTTGCCCCCCATCTCGGTGCCTGTACGTTGGGGTTCACCCCGGTGAACGAGAGGGTAGCCTCCCTTCGCCTACGTGTGGGGGGACGGGCTCTGACTGTTGTTTGTGCCTATGCGCCGAACGGCAGCGCAGATTACCCACCCTTTTTGGAGTCCTTGGAGGGGGTATTGGAGGGTGCGCCTCCTGGGGACTCCCTTGTTCTGCTGGGGGACTTCAACGCTCACGTGGGCAATGACAGTGAGACCTGGAGGGGTGTGGTTGGGAGGAACGGCCCCCCTGATCTGAACCCGAGTGGTGTTCTGTTGTTGGACTTCTGTGCTCGTCATGGATTGTCCATAACGAACACCATGTTCAGGCATAAGGGTGTCCATATGTGCTCTTGGCACCAGGACACCCTAGGTCGTAGTTCAATGATCGACTTTGTTGTCGTCTCATCTGATCTGCGGCCGCATGTCCTGGACACTCGGGTGAAGAGAGGGGCGGAGCTGTCCACTGACCACTACCTGGTGGTGAGTTGGCTCCGATGGTGGGGGAGGATGCCGGTCAGACCTGGCAGACCCAAACGTATTGTGAGGGTCTGCTGGGAACGTCTGGCAGAGTCTCCCGTAAGACGGAGCTTTAACTCCCACCTCCGGGAGAGCTTTGAACACGTTCCGAGGGAGGCGGGGGACATTGAGCCCGAGTGGACCATGTTTCGCGCCTCTATTGTCGAGGCAGCTTATCGGAGTTGTGGCCGCAAGGTTGTTGGTGCCTGTCGTGGTGGCAACCCTCGAACCCGGTGGTGGACACCGGCGGTGAGGGATGCTGTCAAGCTGAAGAAGGAGTCCTATTGGGCCTTTTTGGCCTGTGGGACCCCGGAAGCAGCAGATAGGTACCGGCAGTCCAAGCGGCATGCGGCTCGGGTGGTTGCTGAGGCAAAAACTCGGGCGTGGGAGGAGTTCGGAGAGGCCATGGAGAATGACTTCCGTACGGCTTCGAGGCGATTCTGGTCCACCATCCGGCGTCTCAGGGGGGGAAAGCGGTACGCGACCAACACCATTTATGGTGGGGATGGCGTGCTGTTGACCTCAACTCGGGATGTTGTGAGTCGGTGGGCGGAATACTTCGAAGACCTCCTCAATCCTACTGGCACGTCTTCCACTGAGGAAGCGGAGCCTGGGGACTTTGGATCGGGCTCTCCAATCTCTGGTGCGGAGGTCGCCGAGGTGGTTAAAAAGCTCCGCGGTGGCAAGGCTCCGGGGGTGGATGAGATTCGTCCTGAGTTCCTTAGGGCTCTGGATGTTGTGGGGTTGTGTTGGCTTACGCGACTCTGCAATATCGCGTGGACATCGGGGGCAGTTCCCTTGGATTGGCAGACTGGGGTGGTGGTTCCCCTATTCAAAAAGGGGGACCGTAGGGTGTGTTCCAACTATAGAGGGATCACACTCTTAAGCCTCCCTGGTAAGGTCTATTCAGGGGTTCTGGAGAGGAGGGTCCGTCGGATAGTCGAACCTCGGATTCAGGAGGAGCAGTGTGGTTTTCGTCCTGGTCGTGGAACACTAGACCAGCTCTACACCCTCAACAGGGTCCTGGAGGGTGCGTGGGAGTTTGCCCAACCAGTTTACATGTGCTTTGTAGACTTGGAAAAGGCATTCGACCGCGTCCCTCGGGGGGTTCTGTGGCGGGTACTCCGGGAGTATGGGGTACCAGGCCCATTGATATGGGCTGTTAGGTCCCTGTACGACCGGTGTCAGAGCTTGGTCCGCATTGCCGGCAGTAAGTCAGGCTCGTTTCCGGTGAGAGTTGGACTCCGCCAAGGTTGCCCTTTGTCACCGATTCTGTTTATAACTTTTATGGACAGAATTTCTAGGCGCAGCCAAGGTGTTGAGAGGATCCGTTTTGGTGGCCTTAGAATCGCTTCTCTGTTTTTTGCAGATGATGTGGTCCTATTGGCTTCATCAGCTCGTGATCTACAGCTTTCACTGGAGCGGTTTGCAGCTGAATGTGATGCGGCCGGGATGAGGATCAGTTCCTCCAAATCCGAGGCCATGGTCTTGAGCCGGAAAAGGGTAGCATGCCCTCTCCGGGTCGGGGAGGAGGTCCTGCCCCAAGTGGAGGAGTTTAAGTATCTCGGGTCTTGTTCACGAATGAGGGAAAACTGGAGCGTGAGATCGATAGGCGGATAGGTGCAGCGTCCGCAGTGAAGCGGGCGCTGTACCGGTCTGTCGTGGTGAAGAGAGAGCTGAGTCAAAAGGCAAAGCTCTCAATTTACCGATCGATCTACGTTCCCACCCTCATCTATGGCCTCATCTATGGTCATGAGCTTTGGGTTATGACCGAAAGAACAAGATCTCGGATACAAGCGGCTGAAATGAGTTTTCTCCGCAGGGTGTCTGGACTCTCCCTTAGAGATAGGGTGAGAAGCTCAGTCATCCGGGAGGGACTCGGAGTAGAGCCGCTGCTTCTCCACATCGAGAGGAGCCAGTTGAGGTGGCTCGGGCATCTGGTTAGGATGCCTCCTGGACGCCTCCCTGGTGAGGTGTTCCGGGCATGTCCCACCGGGAGGAGACCCAGAGGAAGACCCAGGATACGCTGGAGGGACTATGTTTCTCGGCTGGCCTGGGAACGCCTTGGGATTCCCCCAGAGGAGCTGCTCCAAGTGGCTGGGGAGAGGGAAGTCTGGGCCTCCCTACTTAGGCTGCTACCCCCGCGACCCGACCCCGGATAAGCGGAAGAAAATGGATGGATGGATGGATGGGTATTGGTTTTAATATATTCATTGAAAATTATGGAGATAATTCATTATTGGAACAGAAAATCTGGCACAAAAAGTTGGTATCTTTGTGAATGTGTCTGCTCCAGATGTTTGCTTGGACTTGTTGTAATGGTATGTGGGGTGAAGAACACATAAGCAGGTGTCTCCTTGGTCTCCACAAAAAGACACAGTTTTATTCAAACCTTCGTGTCCACCGGATGAAGGACAAGGTCTGAAAGGCTCAGTGTTGTGAGCTCCTCATGCTCCATGAAGGGTTCCCCAAGAACTCCTTCTCCTTGACTGCTCAGAGCCAGACAACAGCCTGAATAATTCAAAGAGGTCTCTAATTCAATGCCACAGGCATCATACAGACCATCAACATGGAGTCCCATCAGCATCTTGTGGGGGTTGGGCAGGTTGTGCCCAGTTACAAATCAAAGAGTACTTCAAGTTCTCTATAGCCGTGTTTCCATCTATTTTCATTTCGAATTTTGAGCTAATTTTTGAAATCTCGCAAATATGTAAATAAAAATTAATGCGAATCAGAAGTGTTTCCATCAACTGGCTTGAATCGCATCTACCGGGCCACGCAAAGCGTCATTACGTCAGACGTCAGCGTCATTACGTCAGACGTCAGCGTTACGCATGTCTACAGTAAACAGGAAGTAGCGGTTGAAAACAGAACCCGGCCACACATCTCGTCAAAATGGAGAGAATATTTCAGGTATGTGTTGCTATCGGGCAAGTTGTATTTATTCTGTCATGCCAACTAGTTTTAGCGATGTTACATGTTGTCCGGAGCGGAAACAGCTGAACGTCACGTGACGTGAATGTTCGCTACGGCAGAACTGAGTCGGCAAATCTGTTTCCATCTGTCGTTTTGCGCATCAGCTCTGTTTCGAAACCCCCAAAAACCACCTCAAGTGGGCGTATCAACTTTTGAGCGCATTAGAGGAAGTTAACTCGAATTTTGCCGTTTCCATTCAGCTTTTCTGATGCGATGCTTCAAAATGTTCATCTAGAAACCTTGATGGAAACACGGCTTTTGTCAGGGCGATGAGGACTTTTTGCAAACCTAGGATTTGGGCCATTACTGTGATCAGTTCCCGGGCCTGTTAGTCCATCAGCTCCCTCCAGAGTAAGTGTTGATGTCTAATCCAGGCCTGTAGGACAGTTCTGTGGACTGTTGTTGAAATACTGTACCTATAACAGGCTTGGGTCCTTTGAAGTGGGCCTGACTGCCAGCTTTCGCAAAGTAGTCCGCTCTTTCATTACCATTAATACCAGTATGTCCTTGTATCCAATAAACATCAACACTGTTGTCTCTCCACAGTTGACGGACTGTTTCGGCACACTCCCAAACCAGTGATTACGTAAAGTGTGGCCCTTGGGGAGCTCTAATACTCGAGTGTGCAGGTCTTTGAGTCAAACATTGCAGCATCTTCTGGCTCCGCCAACAGTTTTGTTGTGGCTTCGTTAAAGACATATTCACATATCATAATAAAAAATGTTTTCTGCAGACTGTGCTGGTCCAAGTATTTCTAATTTCCTGAGCTTGTTCATGTCTCAGTGACAGTGGACCACTTTGTGACTCTGGAACAGTCGTTCAGACTCTACTGACTTGGTCATTTCCATTTACATCTGGAGTAGTCTGCAACACCTCTCACCTAACCTCCCAACCACAGTCCAGCCTCTCTCTCTGAAAGCTCCAGCTCCACCCCCTCTCTTTTAGCTCTCACCACGTCTGTCTACATGTACATACTGTAGTCAGACTTCAAGTACAAGAGTTAAACTGGCAGGACAGTGGACAGCTGATGCCAGTAAAACCCTCGTCCTCATCTTAACTACATCTTTCAACCTGCCAGCAGCTTGAACTGCTCAGAACCCTAAAGTCTTGGCTTTGCAGCCCCACTTGTTTCCTCTGCCCTGGAGACACAGATTTACTTTACAACTGTTGGGACTTTACTCCTGCTTTTTACTCTTTCTATAAAACTCAGGCTGGAATCAACAGCAGCTAATAAAGAGTTTCAACTGAAGCGTTTGATGTATTTCCAACCAGAAAGCTTTAGTTGATACTACTGTGATACATCTAAAAACCATATAAAATAACAGTTCTTTTCCAAGGAGATTTTAGGAGTTTTTACATGTACACACACACAAAAACTCTCCAGATCGATCAGAAAACAAACTCTGAACGTTACCCAAAGTCGTGACAGCAGTAGACAACATACTGAAACTATACCTGACTGGATGACCATGTCCCACTGCACCATGATGAAGGCAATCTTCACCTTCCTCACATGACTAACAATTGATGTTCCACAAACGGCAGCAGCAAACAGAGATGTCCAGAAAGAGAACGCGTTCTTGGAAAGGCTGCTGCAACTCCACAGGTAGCAGTGCAGCTCCCAGTCCTCCCAGTCCGAACACTGACTGCAAGTGTGTGCCTGTCCTGGCAGAGAGGGTGTGTGTGTGTCGTACTGCTCCTTGGGTAACAAGGTCCACCCATCAGTTTAGCCACCTTTGTTCTCTCCCACTACTACACACTTCTCTTAAACTCTTCTTTAAAAAAGGTTAGCTCATCCTTACCCACAGTTAATTTAGAGACGACTAATGTAAAAGAAGAAAAACAAGCTGGTGCCAAGCCTCACCTCCTCCAGCACAACACACCCCCTATTTTCTTGCTATTCATTTTCTCCTGGCTTTCCTTCTGCTCCCTCGGAGAACTTATGCAATACTTCCTCCCCCTAGTCAGCCTCTCATCCTCTTGCTGCTGCTGCTTCTGCAGCCGAGACGGCTACTTTCAGACTTGCTCCTCCACTTTAAACTTTTCTGATTACTCTCCATCACAACAGCACATCTGATGCTGCGTTCCAGTTGTCCTCGGAGGTCGTAATTACGATCTTCCGAGCAGTAAAAATCAACTGGAACGCCCCCTCAGGTCGTAATTACAACTCGTGGACTCGGTCTCGCCACACCATACCCGAGTTCGCCGAGATCATCGTTTCAAGATGGCTGCTCCTCGCATCAACAGTGAGTGAAAGAGTTACTTTTTACTCTTTTTCGCAGTTCTTTGTGGTTTACTCAGCCGTAACTTCACATTAACGCATTCAGGCACTGTAGTTATTTACAGTAACGATAATGATATGTTTAAACAGCCGCTGTGCGTCGACAACGGCTCGCTAAACGGCTGTGAGGCGGCATTGTTGTTGTTTAGCACAGTACTCGTTTTAGCTGTTCAGCGTTCATTGTTCATCATTAACTCAGTAACACATGTCGTACTTTACAGTGATTATTATACAATAAGTCGCCTAATAATTAGAGGGTGTTTCTAAGCGGTTTGTGTTTTCTAAAGAACGTGATTGTCGTGTTGATGATGTAACTGCGTAGGAGACCTGCAACATGTTGTTTTTTGTTCACCTTTACATGTGTTTTTAGCTAGTAAACTAATGTTTTGCACCATAAACTGTTTTTAAAAGGTCTATCAAGATTTATCTTGGCTTGTCAGGGTGGGAATCCAGTTTAACATAATCAATTATTTAGTTTAAAAAAAATGCAAAACTTGAAACCCAAACCATCCTGTCAATCCACAGCTGTGTGTGTCTGTGTGTCTGTGTTGGGTGTGTGTGTGTGTGAGAGAGTGAAAATCGACCTTATTTATAATTATTATTGTGGGTTAGTTTTGTGAGTAACTGTCATCTGTGATTTGTTGTTAACCATGTGTATATTTCTTTGCAGTTTATGTCAACATGAAGATGAACATGTTCCTGGACCCGAGCAGACAAACCTGTTTCCCTGGTCCCTTGCATTTTGCCAGCTGCTACTGGAACAGTGTCTTTGTGTCCAACATTACTAAGTAAGATTTTTGTGAAGTTAGTTATTTTGATTTAGTTTTAGCTGGTAGCTCATTTTACTGAGACCTCAGACCTCAAATTGTACCTGTGCCTTGTTGTCATACGTTATTAAAAACAATTTGAAATAACAAATGCACAAATTCTTGTCTTACTTCACAATAAGTGTGGTTTTTCAGTAGAATAAAGGAAAGCAGGTAATGAAAAGAAACTATTTAGAATGAAAGTAAATTCAGTGTAAAAGAGGAACACCTCTGGTATTCAAACACGACAATTTGTCATGATGCACTGCATAGTTTTTCATCAATATTTTTGGAAACCGATGTACTTGCAGAGAAACTAGTGCTCTCATGTTCTCATCGGGCAGAGTTTTAAAATTACTACATAGAAATGCTTTATTTAAGCACTGACTTTTAAGCAGGTGTTATTGTTGTGGGAAACTAAGTTTTGCAGCTGGTTTTTGAAGCTGTAAAATGTGTTTACCTATACCAGCTTATGTTTTTGGCGTGGTTTATCCACACAGATATAAATGACAGCGAGAGAGTGGCATGTCAGATAAACACATTTAATCAAAACAGCACTATAACAACACTAGAACATTTTTTGACAAGTTATGACAAGCTAATACAAGTACAGCATCCACACATCACAGTAAAGAGTAATTTAGTCATTTTCATCCTGCCTTGGACAGCTGTTTGGGTGATCCTGACACACTGGTGAAGCCCCAATGCAGAGGTTATGCAGAAGGCAGGCTGCCATGATGACAATCATCACCACAGCATCAATTCGTTAGGCCAGGGGATGAAGGTGTGTCCCATTGTGCAAAATGGCCTTCAGTACTTCCATGATGATCCTGTGCGCTGAGGACTGCGAGACATCAAATTTGTCAGACATCTCCCTGAAGCTGTTCTGGTTGGCCATGTACCACAGGAACATCAGGACCTTCTTTTCTACAGGGACTGGTGCTGCACCTTGACAGTGCTCCTTCCTCCTGCAGCTGCATCATTACAGATGTGAACTGGGTCTTGTTGACTCTGAAATGACGCACAAACTTGTTGTCATCCATGTTCAGCATCACCTCCCATAGTCTTCATGATTATTCCATGTGTCCGTAGGTTTGTGTGTATCAGCAGCATCCTAAAATACAAAGAAATTAAATTGTTTTGTTACTATGGACCATATGAGTCTGAAATAAAGTTTTGATTGATTGAAGTTTAATAACAATTTTAACAATAAACCGTAAAAACGTCTGCTAATGGTTTGAGGTAGTAAAAAGAAAAGAAAAACAATGTTCAGCACTTTCTGACTTTATTTATCTAATGATAACTTCTGTACTGCTGCTATAATCCTAAAAGAGATCGAATTAAAACTATAAAGTAGATGTAAGAGCCTCAAGACCATAATTAACAAAAATAAGCTTATTTATAAAAAAAAAAACTACTGGTTAAAACAACATACCTGGTTAACATTTCAAGAGCCTCAGAATTGCTTTTCAACTTCGCTGCTGGTCTGGAAACCTTTTTATAATCCAACAAAGCAAGAACAACAACAGCTTCGTAGCGGGCGTCCATCTTGTTTTCGTCATCGTGCCGACAAGCTAACTGGAACGCATTTAACTCGGAAAGACGTCATTCCAGGTTGGTAATTACGACCTCCGAGGCAACTGGAACGCAGCATTATGTGGCCCTCACAGGAAAAAGTTTGGGAACCACTGTACTAGAGAAACAGGTCTGACACCATCACAATCAACTAAAAAAATAATATTAATAATTCATTGAATTATATTCATTCAAAAATGTTTCAACCAACTGAAACCAATCTTCAGTTTGGTTTTCACTCCAGTGGGAAAAGCTGCACACTTGGTAAATAAATCATCCAAGTTATAAATTATTAAAACTGGTATTAAAAGCAAAACATTATTTTATCAACAAAAAGGGTTAAATCATGTCATCTGGACCAGTTTCTTTAAGGGAGAAACGTTTCGTCCCCCATCCAGAGGACTTTGTCAGTCTGCGGCCTGCCTTCACTGCTGTGTTTCAAGTCATCTGGATGGGGGACAAAACGTTTATCACTTAAAGAAAATGGTCCAGATGACATTATTGTGTTCTACCTGGATGATTAAGATTACAAATCATATTCTTTAACAGTATGGTCTGTGATTTTTGGGACACTCTGGGACTTAGAGATATTTTCAGCGCAGAAAAGCATTCTGCTACCTCCCCCTCAGAGCTATATATGGCTCTGAGGGGGAGGTAGACAGTCCGTGCTTCTGCTGAACTTGAGTTCTGCTCCGCCCCCTGCTGTGTGTCTGCTCGGAGCGCTTCAATATTCTGTGATTATATGTTAAAAAAAACTTTTAAAAATATTATAAAACCATGGAGCACTTGTCCAACAACACAAAAACCAGCAGAAATCAGCAGAGGTTCACGAAGCAACGTTGGACATGCGCTCGTGATTTCCTCTTTCTGTCAGCGCAGGTTTGGAATGTCTGGAATGCTCCGCCCACACTACATGTCCTGTCTCTGCGCTGCGAAGTTCTGTGTTTATATGATAATATAACTGTTTAAAAAATATAATAAAACCATGAATCACTCGTCCAACAACACAAAAAGACCCTGTAATCAGCAGAGCATCACCAGCCAATTTGGACATGATTTAATTCGCTCGTGAGTCGTGACAAATCCATTTCCTCATTCCTGTGAGTGGAGGATGAAGCGATCACTTGACTTTTGGCAAAAAAACTAAATAAAAGTCCAGCTCTGGGATGAAGAAGGGATATTTAATACATTTGTGTCACATAAAAACAGTCCTGCATCGCTTTGCAATCCTTTGAATGAGAACGAGCCGCGGCGCTGGGGCTGGGACAGGCGGGGGCGTGGGTTGGGGCGTGACAAACAACTCTGTTTTTATTGGCTGGTCATTGTCCGGGTCACTCTGTGTTTTTAGTGTTTTTATAAATGCTGATAGAGAAGCAAGGGGACTATAGTTTTTTTCAGAGATTACTTTGTCTAACATCAGTCTGTCAGTAGATTGTGACAGAGTAAAGAAATATGTTAAAATATATTGTTTGAAAAGTTACAGACTACATTACAATGTTACATACCCCACCTTTAATAAACCTCCTTCCCAAGGCAAGAAACCATGGGGGAACTAGAGCTGTCATTTCTAACTTGGGCCCAAAGCCCGGCCACGCCTGACCCCAATTTGGGCCAGGCCATAACAATGTACTGGATAGGTGCATCGGATCGGTGTTGGGCTTTAGTTTGCATCAGTGGATCAGCCGCAATCCAATTATATGGCAACATGGCATGCCATACAATCACCAGACGCACATGACCATTTCACTGCGAGCTTACTGGCCTTGAAAGAGGTAGAATAAAGTTCAGTTAAGCTTCAGATGGGACTGTACTGCAATAATCTATCAAAGCCCAAATGGACGTTCAGCCACTGCACTCAGCGAACGTGCACTCTGCAGACGACCCAAACAGGTGAGATCCCAAAGCAGACATGTCAGAGCAGGGTCTGTGTCTGAATAATGCAGACTGCAGGAAGAAGCAGCGATTTAATGCTCTTTGACGGCCATGAAAGGACAAACACCCCTCAGCTCCCATCTTCTGCCCCCTTAGCCACACGTGTCTGCCGACCGTTAATAACTGTATAT